>VYZV01035350.1:44064-67621 GCA_013401275.1 Pandion haliaetus | reverse complement strand
AGCAGGGGACGAGTGAGGAATCTTCCCCCTGAGGAAAGGAGCGGCAGAGACGATGTGTGGCGAGCTGACTCAACCCCCATCCCCTGTTCCCCTGTGCCGCCGGGGGGAGGAGGTAGAAAGCACCGGGAATGGAGCTGAGCCGGGAAGGCGGGAGGGGTGGGGGGAAGTGTTCTGATGTTTAGTTTCCCTTCCTAATACCCTTGTGTTTTGTTTCTGTTTTGTTTTGTAGTAAATTAAATTGATTTTGTTTCTTCCCCAAGCTGAGCCTGTCTTTTGCCCGTGACCATAAGTGGGGAGTGATCCCTCCCAGTCCTTGTCTCGACCCACGAGCCTGCCTTTGGATTTTCTCCTCATCCCAACGTGGCCAGGGAAGAGGGTGAGGGTGAGTGAGCGGCTTCGTGGTGCTTTGTTACCAGCTGAGCTGACCTGAAACCACGACAGTGGTCAATGAGTTGGTGGTCGTGATCTCCCCCTGTAGGAATTACCTTTTACCTACTTCTTTCCTAATCTTGACAGTTCCAAGCAGTTCTTCAAGGTTTATTGACCAGACCACAATCCATTACCTTTTCTGACATAAACATAAAGCCCCATTGTCTAGTAGTTAGTTCCTAAATCCTAAATCATGTCTAGTTATTGTTTCCCTATTTTAAATATTACCTGATGGGGGCTGTACACAGGACTTTAGCAGCAGCCTGGTTACTTCAATCATATTATACATATTAATTGATAACACCATCACTGAGGGATTTTCCACTAGACTTCAATAGCATAAAGCATACCCACATGCTTGCACACATGGAGACTGGGGTAAAAATTCTTCTCATAATAAAATCTTAAAATCCTTAATTTTTCTGCCATTTTGGACTTCTGTTATCTGACATGAGTCCCTTTGAGTGCAAGCTGAAAGCATCCA
The DNA here is from genome assembly GCA_013401275.1 of Pandion haliaetus. Taxonomy (NCBI): domain Eukaryota; kingdom Metazoa; phylum Chordata; class Aves; order Accipitriformes; family Pandionidae; genus Pandion; species Pandion haliaetus. The sequence goes on along the minus strand of VYZV01035350.1, from coordinate 66,708 downwards.
GGGTTTTCTTTACAAATAATGGCATAGACACCCACATCTAAGGTGATGCCTACTGTAGGGCCATTCCTTTAGGCAAAACCTCCTCTGTAGGTCATCAACATCCGGGTCTCAGAGCAAGCTGATGCCAAATGAATCAAAAAAATTCTGCTCCAATGCACATCTGAACCACTTGATCTTAACAAAATGACAAATTGAAGTAGGCAAATATCTCTCAACTCCTAAACAAACCCTCTTAAGTTGCTGTTTTGAAGGTACAAATTGGTTGTAAAAGAATATGCACAGGGAACTGAAAACGCTATGTATTTTATCTCAAGAAACCAAACAACTCAAAAGCAAAAAGCTGAATTAATTCATAAACTGCCATTGGGGAAGATGCGTGTTGCCACATGAGTTCAAAAGGACAATTTTACCAATAACAGGTCTTAGATCTGGAAATGTCCTTGACAAACCTTCAAGCAAGGCTGCACCATGGATAAGCTGCTAATAGTGTTTGGGCATCAAAAGCCAGACGCTGCATGGTGCAAGTGCAAGGGCAGTTTTTCTTGCAAGGGCTGGAGACATACAAAAGGAGGGTAAAAAGAATGTGGTATGAAGAAAGTGGGAGCTCTACTGTAAATGTGGGGGCAAAGAGAAAAGCCTTGCAATGCTCTTTGCAAAGAGAAATGCCTTCGGCTGTTGCCGAACTCCAACCACGTAAGATTCCAGGGACTGAAATGATAGTCCTGAAAGCGTAAGTTTGTAATTTCACACCTTTTCTAATATGTCATGTTTCTGCCATTAGTGCCTTAAGGTGCTGGTGTAGACAGAACAGTGGCTATGCAAAATGCATCTTCTTGCTTGGTGTGTCTGCTCCTGTGCCAGGACTGGTGGCTTCACTGAGGAAAAGCGTGTTTCACCCTACAAGCAAATATTGCCAGGCTCTCGGCTGCTGGCGGGGCCACGAGGCCGTCCATTTCCAGAGGTTTTGCTGCTGGTGATGATGTGAGAAGCACAAGGAACAGCTGGATCCCTTAGATTTCAGGCTGTGTTTACATCGCTCACAGGGAAGAGAAATACCTTTGATTTGGAAGTGTTTGAACATTCAAAGTGTTCAAGATCAGGTTGGACAGGGCTTTGAGCAACCTGATCTAGTGGAAGATGTCCCTGCTCATGGCAGGGGGGTTGGACTAGATGATCTTTAAAGGTCCCTTCCAACCAAAGCATTTTATGATTTAATGCTCAGAGCAAATGAGATCTGCAAGTCAAAGTCCCACCACATCAATTGTACAGTAAGGCCTGTGCTGGAATTAAAAGAAAAGATCCTCTATAATTAATTCAAACTTATGTCCAAGTGTCGTGGTTTTGGTTTCAGCTCAGCCGGTAACAAAGCACCACGAAGCCACTCACTCACCCCCACCCTCTCCCCTGGCCACGGTGGGATGAGGAGAAAATCCAAAGGCAGGCTTGTGGGTCGAGACAAGGACTGGGAGGGATCACTCCCCACTTATGGTCACGGGCAAAAGACAGGCTCAACTTGGGAAAAAAACAAAATCAATTTAATTTACTACCAATCAAATCAAAAACAAAACACAAGGGTATTGGGAAGGGAAAACCGAACATCAGAACACCTCCCCCCACCCCTCCCTCCTTCCCGGCTCAGCTCCATTCCCGGTGCTTTCTACCTCCTCCCCCCCGGCGGCGCAGGGGAACAGGGGATGGGGGTTGAGTCAGCTCGCCACACATCGTCTCTGCCGCTCCTTTCCTCAGGGGGAAGATTCCTCACTCGTCCCCTGCTCCACCGTGGGGTCCCTCCCACGGGAGACAGTCCTTCACCAACTTCTCCAACGTGGTTCCTTTCCGCGGGCTTCAGTTCCTCACAAACTTCCCTGGCGCAGGTCCTTTCCACGGGCTGCTCTCCAGTCACACACTGCTTCAGAGCGGTTTTTACCATGGAGTTACGGCCATCTTCGGGAGCCTCCGTTCCACCACTCACCTCCCTGGGCTGCAGGGGGACAGCCTGCCATCTCACCACGGGCTGCAGAGCCATCAGCCTCCTCAGGCACCCCTCCTCCCCCTCCTTCTTCACTGACCTCAGCATCGGCAGAGATGTTCCTCTCACGTTTCCCCCAACCCCCACACTGCCGGTTCCCCTTCTTAAATCTGTTCTCCCAGAGGCGCTCTCATCGTCACTCCCTGTCTGGGCTGCAGAGGCGGGTCCGACTTTTTGGCACCAGGGGAGCTTCCAGCAGCTTCTTAAAGGAGCCGCCTCTGCAGCCCCCTCCCCCACTACCAAAGAAAACCGCGCCACACAAACCCATAACACCAAGCGAAAGCATCTCTCTTGGCTTTGCAAATGTGTATCACTGCTGAAAGCATAGGCAAAGCACACAGGATGGGATGCTGTGGTCAGAGCAAATCAGCCTTGGGTGGTAAGGTTTGTGGAAGGGAAACTTCACGCATACAAGTTACATGGCAGAAGGTAATGTCTCTGCTTGTGGTGGCTGGTTTGGGGGTTTTGCTCGCTACTATTTTATGAAAATGTCTGTGCCTGTGAAGTGGAGGCAGAAAGGCTCCAGAGTAGGTAGAGAAGGCAGCAGGAAAACACCAAGCACTGCCTCTGGGACAGACAAGATGAAATTTCCAACAAAAAAAGGCATTTCAGCACTGAGTGGCAGGGAGGGAATAAAAACAGAGTGAGCAAAGATAGTCCCTGCCATTTGTGTCTTGCCTTGCCAGAGAAAATAGGAGTTTAACTGCACAAATACACTGGATTGTGCAGACTTTACCTGGCTCTGTCATCCATTTCTTTTCCATCCTGAGTTTTGAATAACCATGTTTTTTATGAACTGAGCATTAGGTCATTTCAATCTCCCCATAGTGTTGCAGTTTACATGGCTCACCCTGTTTTCCTGTGGTGCGGATATGTTGATGCCCTGACTAGGAAAAAAACAGGCCAATGTGCTTCAAAGTATTTAATGTATTTATCCACTCAGTATCCAGCAAGGTAGACAAATGGGTTTTCCATGTTACAGAGGGGCATAGAGTCCAAAGGGAAAAAAAAAAAAGTTATTAAGTGGTACAGAACTGCACACAAAATATATATTTGTGTATTACTGTATGTATGGGTTTTCCTAAATGGATGGAGTGGGTTTAGAAAATGGTGTTAAAAAAAGCACAGCCAGGAAGTCTAAAATTGTAGATTAAAAATGACTGCAGCTGACAAAATTACCCTTTTAAGTAAAGGAGTCAGATTAGAGTGATGGAAGGAGCCCCTCATCCCAGGACTGGCATGGACCTTGGTGGAGACAGCCTTTCTGCAGCACAAGGCGCCAAACCCCAAAGGTCTAAGAGCACTGTGAACCCCATCTTTCAGGGGAGTTTGTATTTCCTTCACCTCCTGGGCTTGGCAAAGCAGCTCCCACAGGCTGTGGTGAGCCTCACCCAGGAAAGCCGGACCGGCACAACCCATCTTACTGACCTTATACCGGAGGTTAAGGAAGGAGCCCTGACCTCAAGCATCCTTTCTCCAGCTGTGTGACCCGCCTTTGTTTGAGACCTTTATTGTTCAAGTCCTGGAGAAGAATAGGCTGTCACTGGGAGCAGATTGCAAGGAGAAAATTGCCACACAGGCGAAAACTATCCTCATGTCCTGTTTCCAATAGAACCACATTTTTTTGACTGCCTGGTTTCAATAAAAAGTCCAGAAAGCAAGAATTGAAGGGGGCATTGCTTTTCATGGAATGCCAGCAAATAACTGCAAAAAGTTGCTTGTTTTTAAAGAATTGCATGACTAGGGACAACGCAGGGTGCTCGGGGCTGCACAGACATGCCAGATTCTGCAGCAGTTCCAGAATGAATTCTTCTTCTTACTCTTCACCTTGAAAACGTCTGGCCTGGGCATTTATCTTCATCTTCTAAAGCTTCTCCTGATGCTGGCTATAGCAAGGACACAGTGAGTGAAAGCATTAGCTGCAGCTCGGCTGCTCGACAGGAGTATTCAGTCAGAACGGTATTTCTTTATGAAGATATCGATCCTGGCACTTGACAGACTGCACGCAGGTGTTGAGGCTGGTGCCATTTCCCTTTGGTCACCGCAAGGTGATGGTGTGGTCAGGATGGAATTGCACCAGCAGCTCTACATCTTCCACTTCAAATTTCACTGAAGTTGGGCATGCTCTGTCTCTTCTAATAGCCTCAAAATAACCCCGAGACAAAACATTGCCAGAACATTATACAAAGTCTTGTAGAATTTATGACTGTAAAACCGCCAAGCATACAGATCTATGTTATATATAAATCACGTGTTGGTTTTTTTCTCAGCATTTACCCTGTTCTCCAGTGAGTGCTGTTTGCTTTGTATTTAACTGCTGTGTTTGTACAAAGTTAAAGCACTTCTGGGTTTTGTACTCACCATCACTAAAATAGCGAGTCCCTCAAACGTTTCTGCTTTGCACCCTGTGGTAGCTCCTGCCAAACTCCCTTTGCATGTCTATTCATGCCACAGAAAGTATCACACCTGTTGGCATCTGGAGTGTGTTCGTCGTGGGGTTAAGGAGCTTAGACTCCATGATATAGGAGTTTTTTGCATTTCAAATGCCACTCTTTTTTGCAGCTTTTAGCCAAGACTTTACAAGCTATTGATAATGTGCTGACACCAGAAGCATTGGCAGGGAGATGTTTTGCCTCTGTTAGGATGCCAGGAGGCTCTGCTGGTAGATGCATGGTCCATGCTGGCTCCCTTTGAGGCTCAGCAGGGACGTCCCACAGACACAGGCAGTGCTGGGATAAGCCAGGATCCTGTATCCCACATCCCACTGTATGTTCTGCAGGATGCTCTTCCTCCACGTAAACATATGAGGAGACTTTGGAGGAAATTTCCATCAAATCTCTCTGCTTCATCCATGCTAGAGCAGCTTTTTTTTGTGCTGTTCTGCCAGTTTGCTACAGAGGCATGGATGTGGAGTGACCGTCAAAGTGGTCTTCTCTGTTATAAACACAGAACAATACAGTTTGTTGAACGTGGGATCAGTTGGGAGGCTCCTGAGGGCAATGACAGGAGAGGCTATAAATATACTACAGGCATTTGCCCCAGTTTGCGGCCAGATGGGGTAATGCAAACCCCCAGTGCCAGTTAGGTTTTTGTCCCTCTGAGTTAAAAAATCTTTGCAAAAAGCCCTGGAAAAACTTTGCAGAAGCAGAAGAGCAGACAGCAGAGGGATTGCTGCTGGGGGTCCTGCAAAACCACTGTACCCACTTGGTGGATTACTGCCACAAAACATACCAAAGTCAGTTGTTTTGAGAAATCTATAGCCATAGGTGCCGCTCGGCCTTTTAATGCCCTTGGGTCATGGTTTCCCACCCTCCATGGCCCATATTGAACCACTGTATAAAACACACCCCCTCTTTAGTGTGTTGAACAGCATGGAGGGAGTGGGAGGAAGACTCCTGCTGCGTACCCTGGACCACAGATAAATGGATATGATAACAATAGTGTTAAATAGCAATAGAAATTGCGATAAACAGCAGTAACAATAGTGATAAATAGCAAAGAAACAGGGTCATGGGTAGATGGTAACAGGCAGCAGAAGATAACTCCGTGCTTGGCCTTTGTCAGTCCAGGACACAGAGCAATGTGGAGAGCCTCAGAAGCAGCATTTCTTCATTAACAATGTGTGGTCTCAGGATGTTTTTAACCTCTCTGGTCAAAGGGGGGCAGAGTGTGGGAGCTCGGGCAAAATATTCTGGATGGCAAATTGCTGAACTACTTAGAGGCAATTGTACGCCTTAGGGATGGTGAAGCTCTTAAAGGAAGAAAAGACGACACATGAGGGAGGTCATGATTGGCTGGACCTCATCCTGCTGGGGTCCCCAAAATTCTGACTTTAGGGAATGGCGTGGGAAGGTGTCCTGCCATAATGGCAGAAATAAGACAGCTCTGCCTTGAAATGTCTGGGCAAAGATTAAATGCTACTTGCTGGGAAAAAAAATACTGTGATACTGTGCCAACCGGCCACATAGCTGTTCATGTTAAGATTAATTCTTCTCTCTGTAAGCAGCATGGGGCCCTGCGCCTGCCAGTTAGCAAGTTTGGGGAATGCATCTTGTGCTGCCTCTCCTCTCCTGCAGCAATGCAGGCGCTTGCTGTGCCGCTGTCTCTGATTGGGCTGGAGCATGTTCTCTTCAAGAGGCCGAGAACTCATTGCTCCAATTTTTTTGACATGATTTTATTAGTTCAAAGCAAGCAATGCTTGTTTTAATTAATGAATATGTTTCTCTTTTCTTGCTTCTTGGCTTACTGCCTGGTACTGCATTTTCATGCCTCAAGAATAAAAAGTTTCATTCAAAACAGAATCCTCTTTGTCCCTGTGTGTGGCCACTGCTTGGAGAGGTGAGGGAGCTGGGGAGGCGGCAGTGGTTTTGATTTTGGGGGTGGAGGAGAAAGAGAGAAATGGCCAGGATTACAGAAGAGCTGCAAAGAAAAGGCAAGTTTTGTAGCATTCATCGCACTTAACTCTTCCAGTTTTCTGAGAGCCATGGTAAATCCTATTTACGCAAATCCTCACCTTAGCAGCTTTTGAATATTCTTAGAGCCACTGGTGTGAATAGAAGTGGAATTGGCAGGTAAATAATCCTAGCCAAACACTATGTACCTGCAGAGCTTGCTGCAAAATTTTTGAGTAATGATGTGGCACATTTAACTTGTGTTTGCTGACCGCTACTGCCCAGCATCAGCTATTTTTCACAGTTCTGTCTTAGTTTATCAGCCCTCCTCAATATTGGGCTAAATTCCAAATAAAGCAGGGGAATCAGCTGGCAATTCATTTGATGTGTTACATTTTTTTCTCCACACTTAATTGAGCATTCCACTTTGAATAATCCTCAGCATTAGATTAAATCTCTATTGATCTCATTTTAATGAGCTCACCACTGTGACCAACAGCCCTTTCTCCCATAGCAGATGGAGATGTGGCCATCTGAATGCACAGCAGAAAAACTTCTGTTTCAGAGGACTGACACCTTCTCCTCTGTATGACTGTCCTTGGCACCCCATTACCCCTGAGTCTGCAGACCCAAAGCCAGCAGATATGTCCTGTTCTTTGCACCATGCCTTTGTGAAATTGGTATTGCGGTGAATTTCTGTTTAAACCGCTGAGAATAACGTCCTGCTTAGAGATTTCATTTCTAAGGAGGCAATATCCACGTTCATCAGTATGAAGGCAGGTAGCCTAAGGCTGTATGTGAGCTCTCTCCTGTGCTGCAGGCAAAGGAGGCATGCTGGAGTGCTGGCAGCTCCCAACTGCCTGCTTAAGGGGATATATTACAAATGCAGGTCTGGGGCAAATCAATTTTGTGAGCTACAGAATTGATTCCACTCTTGCATTTCACCTTCAGACACCTGCATTTAAATCTCCACTTGAGATTAAAATACAAAATGAAGGAAATCTCCCTTTCCTTCCTTATGAGAAAAAAAAAGTGATTAATGACGGTTTAAATCCTAGTAACAAACAAATCCTAATGACCCAGCACTTCTGATGTCAAATAATTTGCTGCACTGTAGCATTTTGTAGACTTCATAGACCAAAGGATCTTTAGGGTCAGCTAATCGCACTTTCTACCTAACAAAGGTCATGGGCATTTTCTCGGTGATTTTTGCATACAGCCTAACAGCTTGTATTTGAACTGAACAGTTTAACTCTTTGAAAGACCTTGATGTAAAGATACCAGCATGGGGGTGTTCTTGGGAGAGGAGGGGGAGCAGTGTAGTGCTATAGAAGAGACAACTAGTTTAATTGAAATCTCATTCCCACATGGTTAAGAGCTTGTATCATCAAAAGATGTCATATACTAAATTATATTTTAAAACTGTATGCCCAGTTTGGTAGTGTGTGGTTTTGTGACAAGTAGCATTGCTTAAACACAGTTGAGATGCAGCCACCAAGGCAGAGATGTTGGCTTACTTTTAGCATAAAGTTTTCAATGTGAATTTGCAGACGCTGCCCATGATAATTTTCAAGTTTGGTTACTGCTTGCTTGCTTTTTTCCTCTTTCTTATCTAGGAGAGACAATATGTCTTGCATCAGCAGATTATGATTAATAGTCATGATGTGTAATGACATTAATTAGCAATAGCTATTGCTAATGATTAATAACAGCAGCTAAGTGAAACCTTGGATGTAATGATTTATTTCATTAATTTTATTGAGCTGTGCATCTGGCAATATTGTGATGCTCTAACATCTTCAGGGAGGAATGTCTATCTGGGGAAGTGAAGAGCTGAGAAGTGCTTTGAGTGAAGCAGGTGTGTGGACTTGTCCCTCGTTATTGCTGCACACAATGACCCACTGGGAAATTTGGTTGCTTCAGTGGGATGGAAGATGGGAGCTCATCGTGCAATGCACCATGTAGCTTCACAAACAGGTCCCCTATTGACCATGAGCTCCAGAAGGGTTTGGGAAGAAGGCTGTAATTACTCCTGTTGGAATGAGATGTGGAATCCTCTCTTGTGAGGTGTCACAGGGCTCATAACACATAGAAACCTTGCCTGGAGTGTAGGAGCTTTTGTCCTGGTGCTTAATCTCTGTATGTCCACCTGGAGAGGAATTGTTCTTTCCCTCCACAGGACATTGAGGCCTCACTTCAGAAATGGTGAACTGAAGCCATGTTTCAATTACCAATGAAGCCCTGCCTTAGAGGCCAAGTGTAAGTTGCGTTGCATAGGTTTTGTATAGCTCCTTCACAAGGAAACACTGTTTTAATGTCTGTAATGTGTTTTGACATTGGATGGGACACAAGCCAGAAGCAAAAAGCAATAACCTCCAATGTTGTGAGGAAGAACCTGAAACAAATTCCAGCTCTGAACTTCCCTGCACTTTGGTAAAACTCATGTCAAATTGGAAATGAGAATTTGCAATATGGGCACATAATTGTTGTTCATTACCCAGCCGAAAGGAACAGAAAGGGCTCCTCTTCAGCATGGCCTTAGTGCCAGTTCCACCTTCTGGGAGAACTGAACTTGCATTTAGATTAAAGTACAATTATTCCTTTTTCCTCCTGCTTCCTATTAATTATATGCAATTTACTCTAAAAAGATCTGTTACTGTGCTAATCTTAGCAATCACTATACTGCAGCAAAAACATTGCACAACACTCTACGTCTGTAAATGCTTCCAGAGATGAAATTTCAAATTAAAAAGCAGCAACAAAAATATCCTGGACCACTTTTACAATTTCCCTCTGTGGAACAAAGGTTTCTAAGAGAGACATTTTCCTTTCCTTATTTATAGTCACTTCTCCTACCGCTGCAGTTGTTCTTGTGGTCTATTCTTTCTAATTTAAGTTGCAGGCAGCATGAGGCAGTACCCAGTTATTTGATTTGTCTTGAATGAGCCAAGCAAATGAATGATGCAGCTGTGTAATAATAGTCAACTTGTTCTGAGCAGGGACTTACAGTCGGATTTATACAGAAATGTTCAACTAGCTTGAAGGAGGTGTTGGGCAACAGAAAGCTGAGTGGCTGGAAACCTTTGAGTTAAGAGCTGGTGGTTGGAGTGCAACTCCAGGTAATTGTAATGGAAAGATAGTTTCTGAGCATTGGGAGATCCTGTAGTGTTTAACATGCTACAGATGAGAAAAAGAGTACATAAGGAGACGTGAAAAGGTGAAAACCACAGAAAGCACCACTGCCAAAGTTTGATTGACGTGAGTCAGAAGTTGCTCCTGTACCACAGGCTGGCTTTCTCTGCAGGCTTTGTTGAAGCTCACAGAAAAGGTTGTGAGAAGGAACCCTGACCTCCTGTGGCCCACATCATAGTTTCTTCGGGGGGACTGGGCCAGCAGCAGTCAGGTAACAGCCACCAACAGTCACAAAGGACCAAGATGACCTTCTCCACTGACATCCAAGGAGCAAAGGCCTCAAGTGTCCTACACTGTGCTCAGTAACTTGCAAACCAGTTCAATCAACTATTTTAGAACAAGACACTGTCTTTTTAGTGATCTTTGTCAAGTGCTTTGAAGACCATTACAAGAAACATCCATTTTTATTGCCTTCACAGCTGGTGATAGCCTGTGACCTGAAAGGTCCAAAGGATAGAGCCAACAAATTCTTCTTGGTTAAAGAAATAACCCTGGTACAATTGCAGTCCAGCCAACCCTGCCTAAGCAGCTACCACATCCTGAAAACTACTGGGCATGGGATTCCTTTGACTATATGTGGACCTACAGTGTGGGTCCTGAGAACTCACCCGGGTCACCTTTGTAATCAGTAGGGTAAGAGGCACCAGTCAGCTGAACACAGGGTGTAATTATCTCCTGAAGAAATCACCTGCATTTGTTTGGGTGAATGACACCCTAGACTTAATGTCAATGATTAGACCTTTTCTAATGATGATGAGTACCCAGACCATTAGTTCAGATCTAGACTTCTTGGGTGACATTTAGTTGCCTTAACAAAGGCAACAAGAGTGATGCTGGCTGCCATTGCAGAATGTGCAGGTCTCCTGTATGTTCAGTGTCACATCTGCCAGCCCTGTATAGAGGTCTTAGGAGACACAGAATATCCCATATGGCACTAGGTATCTACTACCTATATAGGCAATTGAATCCAACCCTGCATTTTGTGGACTGAGGTGAGATGAATCATACCCTAAGTGTCATTGTCTGATCTGAAATATCTTCAAAATTCCTCTGAATGTCCCTAACTGAAGACCAGAGAGGGCACTTCGGGTGACAAACCAGCTAAGGATGGGTATAGTGAATACTGCACTTCTCCCCATAGTGCTGAGCCCCAGAAGAAGGCTTTGAAAGCCAGGCTGACAGAAGGGGCCCATCTTGCAGCCCGTGGGCTGCACAGAGGGGAGATGTTCTGGTGCAGCCATGTGCTTTGTGTTTCTTGTTGGTTCATTCAATCCAACCTCCTGGTCGGTGTTTGTGGTGTCATGTTGTTCACACAAAATGCATTGCTCTCCCCAGGGAATGCAGAAGGACTTCAGCATCCCTCACTGGGCTTTTGAGCCAATGGTGGGACCAATTTTGCTGAAGGTTTTGAGTCTTTGCTCTGACACATAAAAATAGATTGTTTAGTGCCTGGAACATAGCTACAACTACAGAGTGAGAGTTTGTGGGGCTGCACATTCTCCAATCTGAGCTTGATGATAAATGAGTACATTAGACTTTGCACTGAATTTCCATACAACAATGCGACTGGTTGACTCGCAAAAGTAATTTGAAACCAACTTTCAAATTTATTCCCTTTTGCTTTTGGTGCAGTCTGCTGTGCAATGCTTCAGTAGTAGCGCTGGGCTAAGTAGACTCAACAAGGGTTAAAAGGGCTTTTAGAAAAAAAGGGAGTCAGGTTGTTACTATCCCAGATCAATCCTTGTAGGATTTATTGGGCAGCCCATGGAAAGTTGTACTGGCACAACTAAGTGGGCAGCATGAGGAGATGTTGGGATTACTTGAACTGGCGTAACAGCTAGAAAAACAGTTTGCCAGCCTATGGCATAAAAGGAAAGTACTCCTTTAAAGTGAAACCCCGTGGAGTGACTTTACTCACTGGCTTATCTACTACTGACTTATCCACCCAGCGCACCATCTGTAATGCAGTAAAAAAAGACAAAATAGTAGAAGGCCAGGTCTTTTTTAGGTTTTGTTGAAAAGAACTTGATACATAGAGATGTTCATGGTAATGTGTTCAAGACTTTTCGGTAGATAGTATGGCCAACTGCTAGGAAACTACTCAGCGTAATTCATGTGCATAGAGCCAGGAAATGAAAGCTAGAAATGAAAGCGAGGCAAAGCAAGACAAAACTAAATACCTTAATGATTAGTAAAGCTTCAGTATCAGAAAGAATATTGTAGCCTTAAGTCTAGTGACTAATAAAATAACAACTTTTGATCTGAATATCCAAAAAATGCCTACAGATTTCATATGTATACTTTGTTAGATTCTCACCTTAAGATCACTATGTGAGCCTGATGTTTAGAGATAGCATAAGACTTGACTTCTCAGAACTAAGCCCTTTCACATAATCTGAAATAGGTGATCCCCCATCACTGGGGAATTCTGGAAACTTAGGAGTTCATGGCTGTGAGCATCACCTTTTCCACTGAGCAAAGTGCTGAGCCCCACTAGCTGCCTGTAAAACCTCAGCCTGTGTTTCTTATTACCACTATATATGGAGCCTAGCCCCAGTTTAAGTCTAATACATTGAGCTTATTATCCTCATTTTCCAGCACGGCAGAACTGAACACAATTACAAACCCTCTTAGAGGTGATTTGACTGTGCAGACACTACAGCCTGCTGATTTTTCAGCCACATTTAGCACCTGTTGAAGAACAGAAATCATTCTAGGCTGGTATTAGAGCCATCTGGTGATGTCTTCTTCAGTCCAGTAAACACTTCTGGGTTCAGTTTAGAGGATGTCAATATATAACAGCTTATTTAAGAGCCAAAATGAATGAACATAGACTGGGTGACTATGCAAAACACATACACCTTGGGAATGCTGTATGAGCGGAGACATGCAAGTGTGAAGCAATGATTATTCCTAACACTAATCCCTAACAGTAGACAGGAGAAACCTGAATAATTTCTCTTCGAGCATGGGTTAGGGGGTTTAATGGAATTTCAGTGTCATCTCTGGAAATAAGAAGCCTCCTATTTTGTGGGATGACTTGAATGTAAAAGTGGATCTGCACTGAGTGGTCTCCTGCTGTACTGCCTAGAGCAGAATAACACCATTGATCCAGCAGGCTGTGGAGGGAGATGCAGCATTTAAAGCATTGTGCATCTATGTCTATTTTATATATCATTAGGTCACATTGCTCCTCCACAGGTGTTCTTTATCACCATGCAAAGTCCCTGGCTCAGCACCGTGTCTGATGGAAGCAGGTCACCCAATGCACCTTCTTCCCATACCCCAGCTTTTCTTTAGACCTTTCCCATCCGTGATGGGACCAGCCTAACTCTGCAGGACTGGCAGCCTCTCATAAGCTCATACCCATGGCTGGCTTTGCCGTTGGCAGCTCCTGAACTTTCTGTTTCAGGCCAAACTAGCTTATGTGAACAATACGACTCGGTGTGGGCAGCAATTTAGGAATAACCCTCTTCTGCCAGTGTTTCTAAAGAACAGAAAGGTCTTTTTGTTATTAGTTTTTCTCTTAGTTGAAGTGCCTTCCGTAACTTGTATTGACATCGCGTGTAACTGAGTTACAGAAGCCCATTCACTAATTGGTATGATACATGCTCACATATCCAGCTGCTCACATCCCTCCCTGTCCCTCCAGGTTAGTTTTTCAGGGAGCAGACATCTCCCTGTCACACCCTACTTCTGCACACTAATTCAGTACATTTGCTTTCTACATCAACGCCTGCAGCAGTGCAAGGCCATGCTGACAGCGGGGAGAGCACTGCAGCCAGCAGTGCAAGGCCATGCTGACAGCGGGGAGAGCACTGCAGCCCCTTCTGCTTCAGATTTCTCCCTAACAACTGCCCTTTCTCCATATATCTCCATGCAGTGAATCAATAGGAAAAACTTCCAGAAAACTTTAAAACAGCATCAGCCAGACATTCCCCTGGTCCCTTCACTGCCAGACATTGGAGGCTCTCCCTCCTCCCTGTCTAGCAAACCACTACATTGTGCCCATGACTAAGCCACATGGTGGTACTTGTTGCAATCAGGAGCTTCACCTGGTGCCCTTCCATTTTGCTTTTATCGATGGTGGCCCTCATGCTGTCAAGCACTAATTAGACTGCAAGTTCCCCAGGTCTGCAGCCCTGCCTCTCAGTCCATGCTGCAAGGCATTTGTGTACTTTCAGGTGATGTTAAGCCATAACTAATACTTTTAAAGTTAACTGCTAAAGGACAAGGTTTTGAGATGGTTCTCAGACATTTCATATTATTAGACATATTTTATGGCAGAAGTTAATTCTCACGGTCATTCATGACTGCATGTTTCTTCCCCTTACAACCCTTTGCTTCTTCCTTGGCATCCCCTGTTGTTCTCTGCATGGCACAGTGGTATTAGGAGGCTGAGAATGAGACTTTGTCTTATTTTTTATTCTAATTAATGGGTAGCTGTTTTTGGAAAGGATGGTCAGGCTCACCAGGCTGCACATTTCCACTACGTCCATTGTGCTGATCCTGCTGCATGCTGGCACTGGGAACTACACCAGCAAAAAACCTTCTGTGGCATAAAAACTGGAGGGCTCTGCGCTGGTTTAGCTCTCTGGACTAGCACAGTGTGGGTCAGGGACATAGCGGTGTGGTGAAATGAAGTTGCAGGATGCACGCTGGGGTCAGGGACAGCACCAGGGAGCCGGACATCCTTCTTGGCAGGGGTTAAAAGTAGGTTGGCTCCACTGTGTAATAAAATCACAGTTACCTAGACCCCTACAGAGCTGTGTATCCTGTAATGGCTGCCCTTCAGTACCAGTGTGAGAAGTGATGTATTGAAATTTGTTCAGCAAATGCAATCTCTTTCCTTCTTCAGAAGCTAACAGAGCAGGTTATTATTATTGTCACATTTATTTCGTATTTCTCACATAATTTTTTTTAAGTCATGGCTTACCAATTATCTATTAGCAGCTCATGGCAGATGGGTTAAATTGAACTGTGCTCTCAGTTTTGACCGGACACATGAATCACAAGTCAAATTTATCTTCTCTGGCTGGAGAAGTTATTCCAGAACTAGCTCTCCTTTGCAGATATTTGCAAATGACCTCCACATGCATTTCCATAGCAGGCACCTACTCCTAGGCATTTCCTTCAAATTTTATGTTTATATGAACATTCCTCACCATGAACTGAGCAAAAGGCAAAAAGTAGCAAACATGAGCTGGAAGCAGAGACCAAGTGACTGCAGTTCAGGTATTCTTCATTGTGTACAGCTGTACAAGGTTTGCGAGGAGTCAGTGGAGCTCAGTATATTCCAGATTTTCCCACAGCAAACCCTGTGTAACTGAGATGAATCACAGCTTGATGATATAGGGATGTAAGTGGCAGCTCCAGGGTTTTCCATCCATCCCCTGCTACTGCTGCTTGTTTTCATATGGCCGCTTGTTTTCATCTCTGCATTGCATAGATGTGCAACCATCCCTACAGCTGGACAGAAGCTGGGATCTTAGGACAACACTGTGAGTTTTCCACAGGAGAATTTCCTTTGCTGCCTCTGGCTTTCAGCGTAGATTTCCCTGCATGAGTGAATAAGGACAGCTCTTTGCACTGCAAGGAGGAGTGACTGTTCTGCATGTTGGAATTTATCTCATTAGACATCCAGAACAGAGCAGGCTGGGCACAGGAGATCATCATAGCAGCTATATTTCAAATTCTCCTTTCTCCTTTGCTGTCAATATGCCAATGCATACAATGTATGCTTTGTACAGGTCCAGCATAAACTGAGTAACACAGGAGTAAAAAAGTCTAAAATTGGAAACCAAATTAATCTAATATTCTCCTAAGTAGGACAGTCATGATTTACAAGGCAGTTCATTCATTTATCAAGCTCCTTATCAAAACTACCTAGGTTTTAACCTACTGGAAAGTTCTTCTAGGACATTTTGGACAAAGTTGTCCTGCATGGGCATCTTCTTCCAGAATAAATGGACAAGGCACTAATTTCTCTTAGGTGTCACTTTAGAACTGGTACATTTACACTAAGTTTGGGATGACTGCTTGAGAAGAGTGCCTAGAAGAGACTAAAGACTTTGCATTGCTCCTGTTTCTCTGGAGGCAGGGTACAAATAAACTAGCAAAAGGAGATTTTGTATCATTGTTTTCAATGAAGGTGCAATTTTGCTGACAACTCACATTTCAGATTCCATGACCATTTATTTGGCATTTTCATGGCAGCTATTCTGTGCCTGCACTGGTATTTTAGACCATGGTCTGTGTTATTTTAATGGCTTTTCCATTTATTCCAAAAAATGCATGGAAATGACTTATTTTATTCTCGTCATCATTCACCTACAAAGTTGTAGGTGGATCTTGGTCTTCTGAATTCATAAGGCTTGGGGTTTTGTTTAAGATTTTCCTAAGTCAGTCCTTTATTTTCTTGTCATGGTCGCTTCTTGATGTATTGGAAAGGGGTTGAATCAAAACACATCATAGCCTTGTGTTCAAAACTTCCTACAGGATACGGATACTCCTTACTGAAGTTAATAGGAATGAGTTGTCCAAAGTCCTGGTGAATCAGATAGATAGGATTTAGACTACCTCTTCCCTTCCTAAGGGAATGAGATAAGCAGCAGAGTAAAGTGAATCGTGAGGTCTGCCAGCCTACAGATCCCATCTTCCTTCACAGCAGGTGATCTCAGGAACCTTCTGAACAAAACCAGAGGCTTTTTGATTTGGTAATCTGAGAGCATCCGAGGGCTCCTGGGAGAGACGCAGGAGGCATGGTAGGCAAGCGTGCCATGCTTCCCTTGGTGCAGGCAGGTAGAAGCTCTTCTCCATGACAGGGGACAGTGTGGTTCACCTTCAAAGTACTGGGAAGGCATAATACAGACCCCTGAGGTCATCTATATAAGGACACACTGGGTTACACAACCTTATGCATCACACCCAGCACATACATGCCTTCAGGTGTCGCACTTGTGCTCACCTCAATTACTCAGTCTGACGAAGGTTTGCTTCCTGCACATCTGTGTTCCTGCCAGCAGTACTCTGTAACATGAGTCACTCTGCAGTGTGACAGCTGGTTCCTACCAGTGTCTGCTAAAACCTTTACACCTCTTCAACCTTCCCAGAGAGGTCAGCTTCATGCTGTGAGCCCAGTGCATTACATGGGAATTGGTTTTGTGAAAAGTCAAAGCAATACATTCCTTGGGGTAGCTCAGGTCTCCAGAAAGATCTCTGCAATCAATGCAAGTCTCAAAAGTGCTGGTGTTTCACTTCATTCAAAAGTTGTTAAAACCTAGAACGGGATAGAATGTACTCCTCATGAGAGGGAAGCATGCTTGTTTACCCTTCGGTGGTTTATTTTTGAGGAAATGACCACAAGGCCCCTCTTGAACTGTTTAGCAGCTGCTCTTTTTCCATCATTTATTTTGCTTTCATTATTTTCCGAAATTTAAAGAAGAAGTCATAACCCCACCACCCCAAGAAGAAGAGTGATATGAGACTGGTTAGATGATTTAGCCAGTCCTCTGCTTTCCCAGGCAATCAGTGCAGATTGATGAACCTGCACCCTCAAAACCAAAAACCATCACTGAAATGATCAGGAAATAATTCATGTCGGCTTATTCAATGAAGCCAGATAGATTGTTACCTGCATGAACTTCCCTCTTAAAAGGGAGGGGGAAGTTTGGCTGTCTAGGAGTTATAAATGTGTTCCTGATTCACTGCACAGAATCATTTCAGCACACACTAAATAACCACTTTCCCTTGGGGACTGACTGCAACTGGCAGCTGGCAGCAACTAACTTGTCTGGTGCTTCCTCCCCTCATTTGGCAGGACTCCCACCCCCAGGTTTTTAGGGGACACAGTGAGAAAAGAGGCATTTCCTGCCCCTTGGAGATGTAACCAAAGGGTGCTCAGCTTGCAGTTCTGACAACGTGGAGAGGACTGCCTGCAGCAGAGAATTTTGCTTGTAACATTTTTGGCTAGGTAGAGGAATCCTGACATGGGGAAATGATGCTGCTCTCTGAGTATCATGCACTCACTTGCATATCTGACTGAAAACAGCAATAAACACTAAGAGGAAATTCTGGAAAAAATATCCCAACTCCTGCTTTTCCGGCACCTGAAAGTTGCGGTCTGGAAAATACAGATCCAGTGGGAGCACCTTTGTCCCAGCCTTTCAGATTAACATGAGGTCTCATCTCTTCCAGCAGCATAAGAAGCTAAGTGCAGATTGGTATTGTACTGCTGTTTTGTAGAAACTAGTGAAAAATACTGAATTAGTGGGCACATGGGTAAATGCGATGTGCTGTGGAAGAGTCAGCATGGCTTTTATAAAGGGAAGTCCTGCCATATGGTCCCACTGGAGTTCTCTGAAGGTGTCAATGAGCCTCTGGATAAAGGATATCCTGTTGATATAACCAGCTTTTATTTCCTGAGACCTGCAGACAGCATCTCTCACTAAAGGCTTTTAAGGAAAGTCAAGGCGTAAATGGGAAGGTCACTGGATGAATAAAAGAGGAGTGAATAAAAAAACTAGGAAACAGGGAGTGGGAGCTCATGGTCAGGTCTTGTGGTAGAGGTTGATCAGCAGTGGTGTCCCCTGGAGATACGTGCTGTTTGCTCAGCAAACTCACACATGAGCTGGAAAGGAGTAAACAGTGAAGTGATAAGGTTTAGTCACAATACAAAACTGATCTGGGTATTAAAGATGAGGATAGACTGTGAAGAATTGCAGAATGTCAGTGACTGGATGGTGAAATGATGCACAAGGGGAAAAGCAGCCCTCAGCTCACATGTGCTGAGCTGGCCATGACTGGCCAGGAGTGAAAACTTGGGGCTACAATAGATAGTTCCATTAAAACATCAGTTAAGTATTTAGTAGCAGTCAATAGAGCAAATAAAATGTTAGGAATCACCAGGAAAGGGACAGAGAACAAAACAGAGAACATTGTTACCCAACTGTATAAATCTATGGCTCTTGTAGCTTGAATCCTGTGTGCAGCTCTGCTCTCACTTAAAAAGGAAAAATATAGAACAAAAAAAAGATTCAGATGAGAGTAACAAGGATGATAGGAATATAGAACTACTTGATATAAGGAAGTACTAAATAGATTCACCTCTTCAACCTAAGAGATGACCAAGACAAATCTATAACATCATGAACATCATGGAGAAGGTGAAGAGATTGATTTTTCATTGCATTTTCCAATTAAAAAATAAGGAAGCAGCAACTTTAAGTAGGAGAGGCCAAGCTCAAAGCAAAGGGAAGGAAGTGACTCTTCATGCCTGTAGTTAAACTTTGGAACTTCCTGCCACAGTGTGTTGTGGGANTTCAAGGAAGAGAGAGAGATTGAGGGTTATTAATATACCGAGCCCACCTTTTCAGGAAGTCTCCAAACTGCAAATGATTGCAAACCGGGAGTCTGCTTTGTCCAATTCTTACTCTTTTCCTGAAGCATCTACTTTGGCTGATGTCAGAGAAGAATTCTTAGAGACAACAGAGATTGGTCCTCAGGCTGCACTAAATCAGGAAATAAGCTCATGCACTGACCATCAACACCTTCACAGTGGTTTGAGTATTGCACATTTTTCTCAGTGTTGCTGAGCATTTAAGACCTCAAGGATCTGGCCTAGGGAGCAGACAAAGCAATGATCTCAGACATTTGGGTGCTTTTTTCTTTTTTTTATCTTATTTCCTAGAGCCTGTGCTTGCCTCACTGTCCTTTGGCCTGTTACCTCCAAATTTTCCTTTCTTCTCTTATAGGAACACCATTTGCAGTCATTAGCAGTTTAAGGATTTTGCTACTATCCACGCATAAAAAAAAGGTAGAATGACCACAAAAGACATGAATTCTTAGTATATTATTTCAAGTGCTATATTTAACTAAATTACCCCCTCTTTTGGAATTGTTTGTTATTCCTTTGGTGATAGAACAGCATCCTGTTTGCCTGCACACATTGCAGCTGCAGTTTATTGAAATCCTCATGGGTTTCTTGAAATAGCTTTATAACTGAAATCTCCAAAACACTGCACTGTACTTCTAATTTCTTTAACCAGATTCTAGTATAAACCAAGACTGTTCCTATCACATTGTTCTTGTTCTTCACAACGCATGCCCATAGTATTTGTTTAGTGCAAGTGCATAAAAATACCCCTGAATTGTGCAACTTTACCAAACTATGTGACTCAGATTGGGCAAATTCCAGAAGGTATGTTTGCTTCTATAACCTTAACTCAATTATGCCGCACATCCTATGTGAATAATCCATTGTCAACCACAGGAAATGTGGATCTTGTTGAACTACCACAACCTGATTACAGACAATGATCCATAAACTGGTAGTTCTGAGTAATATTAATCACGTTCCTGAACATTTGAGTTTAGATACATGGCTAGGTAATTAATTCAGCACGAATAAATTTGGAGAGTTTGTAAATGTTAAGTTGTGCTACTGTTATGGCAAACAGCTACGTGTTCGAGTAATATTCCTTGCTTTCTATATTCTACAAGTATTTCTCTTCCTCACAGGGAGAGACTGGGAGCTAGGACTGCTGCTTGCTTTTCAAAGAGGTGATCTTCACATCGAGGTTTTATTTTGTAAACAGAATAGGACTGGGCCCACTGTCATATACGGTTCTCTGAGGAACTCTGGGCACGAGAACTTGCCTCCCCTATAAAAAGAGAAATGGGAATGAAGATGTTGGCTGCAATACATTGATTGTCCAGCATGTTACACAGATATGCAGAGTGGCAGCTTGTTGCTCTTTGGTTAATGGTGTAAGCCTTAAATTAAAAGCACAGTTATGGCATATCTTCAGTCCAGACTAGTCTCCTCACCCAAGATGATGTTTCTCAAAGGTATCTGGACAATGAAATCATCTTCATGCAGAGGCTCAAAATTGCATCAAGAATAAAATTAATAAATAGCAACATCTGTCTGCAGTCCAAACAAATGAACAGGGGCATTGTTTGATCCATACTAACACCATCATGGCAAGTCAACAAGCTGGGGTAAGCAACAATGTATTTCATCTAGGAGAGCAGAAGAACTTCTTAGAAAGTGAGCTAATGACCATGCCTTCTGCATGACAGACAATCTCACATGTGGAATCCATTTGGCCACAGGCAGAACCACCCACCGAGGTGATTAGAACGATCCTCAGCTCTGTGAACTCCAGCCAGTCTGCCAGGACAGATGGGTTTACACCTACCACTTAAATCTTCATTACCTCTGTCCAGCAGATTAAAGAAAAAAGAAGAGCAAATTGTGGAGATGCAAGACTCTAAAGCACGCAACAGCTGACAATACAGGAGATGCTTAGGTTGGTTTCGTATATCTGTTGCATGAACATACTGAGCAGCAGTGGGAGAAAAAGGAGGCACTTCCCAGATTATTAACTTTATTTTGGATCTTATCATTCCAATGTACAAAAATGCAGTCCCCAGCACTGATCTATGTATAAGCACAGGAAGCCCCTTGTCACAGTCCACTCGATGGACTCGTGACGGTTCGATCGTTACGATCTCGAAAGTGCAAAATTAAGGTGACCAACACCAAAGGGGATGGCAATAATCACACAGTAAAACTTTACTGTATTGCCTGTGAAGAGGCACGCGATAGTTAGAGATGGGTGAAAGAAAGGAGAAAAGTAAAGTAAAGTTTAGAGAGAGGAGAAAGAGAAGTTATAGCTACCACCACTGATCTCACGAAGTCCTAACGGTCCCAGGTCCAGCTGATGCTGCATCATCAATCATCATGGTCCTTGGTGGGGGAAGCTCCCAATTTCCGTCGTTCAGAAGTCATCTTTTAACACCCCTTGCTCCACCTCTGCCTCAGGAGTCTCCGCCCTTCTTAGCATATCTCCGCCCTTCTTAGCATATCTCTGCCCTTCTCGAGTGAGGCTTTTACGCAGGCGCAGGGTCAGTGTCAGAGGCGTGGTCAGTCTTGGAGGCGGGTAGCCTTCGACCAGGAGGTGTGTTTTGGTATTATAATGAAGCAAAGTTCGTCTAAAGTTCACAATTTCTTCATCGATGTCATGGCAACAGCTGCAGTCCATTCTTTTTGACAGTACCTTCCAGGAGCCTTGTACCGCACATTCTTGGGATTGGCCACTGTGCTCCAAGCAGGCCGTGGTCAGGTAACGTACTGTTCATATTCCTGATGACAATGTTGAGACAATGCTGATTTTCTGACCGACTCTTACACCCCTGTGTCAGCGTAAAACTCTGGACCTGCATGAAGATGAACAAGAGCACAAACACTCAGAAAGTGCCATCCTAAGGGACCAGTCTTGGACTGAAAAACAGAAATGACATTGTGAAATGTCATCAGAAATTATCTTGGTCAAGATCTGGGCAAGACCCTTGGAAACCCCTGAAATACTGTAAAAGGGGAAGAAGACACAGGCAAATAAAATGCAGAAAGACTCTGAACATATGGACTGGGGAGTCAACTTTCTCCTTTGCCAGGTGGGAGCAGATGTTACAGATAAGAAGTTGTACTGCTGAGCCACGGCTTTTCTAGAAATTCTGTGTTGGAGGACATTTCCCATGTGACCGGCTCAAATCCTGCATCTCTTTCACAGTATGTGGGAGCTGCCCCTGTTCCTTCTGGCACCCTTTTGAACCTCCTTGCAGTGCTTAAAGGTGCTGCTTGGGGAAGAACAGTGGAAACCAGAAAGACTGACAAGGGTGTTAGGTTTCTGCCTGGAGTTGCATTGCACTGTGTATAGGGTTAGGGCACCGTACCCAGCGGAGATGGGCTTCCCTGTGTTTTCAAATATAAATCTCTTAACCTTATTGCTCATCCACCTCCATTTTTCGTTCCCAGCCCAATTGCAGGATTGGATGTGTGGTCCATGCTTTAGGGAAGAGGGGCACAGTCCTGGCTCTGCAGGCTTCCTGGCATTGAACAGTGTTATGGGTTTGTGTGGCGCAGTTTTCCTTGCTGGCAGGGGAGGGGGGCTGCAGAGGCAGCCCCTTTAAGAAGTTGCTTGGAAGAATTAGCCGCCCCAAAATGTCGGACGCGTGTGCCAAAATGTC
>VYZV01035350.1:20591-43726 GCA_013401275.1 Pandion haliaetus | reverse complement strand
ACGAGTGAGGAATCTTCCCCCTGAGAAAAGAAGCGGCAACGACGATGTGTGGCGAGCTGACTCAACCCCCATCCCCTGTTCCCCTGCGCCGCCAGGGGGAGGAGGTAGAAATCATCGGGAGTGGAACTGAGCCGGGAAGGCGGGAGGGTGGGGGGAGGTTGTTCTGATGTTTAGTTTCCCTTCCTAATACCCTTGTGTTTTGTTTCTGTTTTGATTTGTAGTAAATTAAATTGATTTTGTTTCTTCCCCAAGTTGAGCCTGTCTTTTGCCCATGACCATAAGTGGGGAGTGATCCCTCCCAGTCCTTGTCTCGACCCACGAGCCTGCCTTTGTATTTTCTCCTCATCCCAACGTGGCCAGGCGAGGGGGTGGGGGGTGAGTGAGCGGCTTCGTGGTGCTTTGTTACCGGCTGAGCTGACCTGAAACCACGACAAACAGTTTGCGGGTCAGAGAGAAGTGGAGCACTAAAAATCATCACCATTGAGTGGCATTTTGGTGAGTGTGAAACAAGGTAGTTGGGACTCAGTCTGGCAACCTGCAATTTGGTGGCAACTGGTGGGTGCAGTAAGTACATCCTCAGTGCTCACTTGTCTTGTTCCTGCCTCATCTTATCCTGCCCCTTGTTTTTCTCAGTGACATTGCATTTAACTTTGTGGGTTTTGTGCACCTAATACTTGGGTTTTTTTCCCATTTTGATGGTTATCACCACTGACACCAGAGTTGCAGAGCAAGAAACCCCAGTGAGTGCCTGACTGATCAGGATTAGGGGGCAGCCATAAGTGGCTCGCAGAGACAAGGCTCAGACCAAACACATCTGCTCAACAACTCATCCCGCACACAAGTGCTGCCCTTGCCTCTGAACTTCTAACGAACTACAAATTGCAAACAAGGTTACCAGCAGCTTATCACTTGCTTAAAGTGCTGAGGATAAAGAAAGGTTGCAAGGAGTTGCTAAAAAATCCAGGAAGAGGCAGGAAAAGCATTCCATTAAGACAAATTAAGGGCAAGGAGAGACTGGTGGTTTCTAGGGTTATACTAAAGGGCTTTGATGAACGGCTGCTCCCAAAGGATGGTATCATTTATCTATTTCTAGCCTGGGCAAACCGGTTGCTGTGTCAGCATCAATGCACAGACAGTTTTTCTGATGTCATCCTAATCCACCCTAGAACAGTCATCCCTTCCTCCTCTCCTTCTCCACCCCATTCCTCCCCTCCTCTCACCAGCATAAAGCTTTATTTACACTACATTTTTCTTCCTCATCTTTAACGTTTCTCTGTTTTCTGACCCTCCCCTCCCATAACCTCTGTATACTCTCACTCTTTGCAACCATTTTCCCCGTCCTTCTCCTTTGGTTGTGCTGTCCCTGGAATCCTTCTTCTATTACAGACAAGATCACAGCTATCCAAGATCATTTGCCCACTTTTCGAGTCTTTAAGACCGCATTGCTTCAGGGAAATCTGCCATTTGTCAAAAAGGGAGAGGGCAGCAGAGTGAAATTTAAGGGCTGTGCTATACAGGATGTCAAATCCAATGGTCACATCTGGCTCTGTTTCTGGTATCTTTCTCTCTCCACCTTCTCAGAGGTCTTGACCTCTTCATCTGGCAGTTCTTCTCTTACAGGGTGCTCCCTGCTGGTACTCCCATCTTATATCAGAAAGGAAAACATTGAACTTTTTCTCTACCTGCTGCCTTTAACCCCATCCCACTTCCTCTTTCTACTCCTTCCTCTTTTGAACAGTTCCTTCATTTGATACTCTTCTCCCCCACATATCCATGCTACTGCTTATCTGTAACTGCCCAGCTTCTCTCCATCACCCTTCTTTCAATTTCTTTCCTTTGTTTCTTTCTCCACAACCTCCCTACTTGGTTCTCAATGAATTTGTTCATCTAGATGGGAATTGGGCACCCAACTGGCTTTTAGGCCCAGACTTTTCAGGGATACCAAAACCAGGACAGCCGCAATCTATTTTTTCTTATCGTGACTATTTGCAGAATAGATATTCAGTTCACTATTTCCTCATATTGATTTCCTCAGCAGCTGTTCACAGGGCTTGTTCGGTGAATTGATTCAACATTAGGACTGTGTTATTTCCACCTAGTCGGAGAAATAATGTAATGTTGTTTCCATCCCTGCATATTCAAGGGCATGAAAGATCAGGCATGAATATTTGTCTGCAAGTGAAACTCTTCTTAGCCTTTCACTCTGAATGTCAAATGTGCTCCCTATCAATGCTTTTACCTGAAAAGAACTTTGTAATTTGCAGAGTTATGAACTTAGACATTAAATATAAACACTAACTTTTCCACTGTTATATCTAACATTGATTAAAATTGGAAAAAATATTCAGAAGCAGATATTTTTCATACTGTTCCCTTAACTGTAATTGCTTCTTTCTCTACCCAGACAATAAATCCACAGCACAGCTGATGATAGTTTCATGATTTCTAGTCCACAGACACTTCCTTCCAGGTATGTAAAAGAATTAATAGAAATGGAGGAAAAATGTGTGGCTTTCTTCCCTAAATCAGTTAGATATGGGCTACTCTTTGAATCTGTTTTAATCTTGAGTTGTTTACCTCATACATAATAATCTTAAATATGTTCCTGACATATGGACTGGTTACTAAGGAAACAACTGGGAAGCCCATTTTGAGTTGGATAGCTTGAGAAAACAAAAATCTAAACCAAAGCTTGTGTTTAGTCCTAATGGCTACTTAGCCTGAATACATTTACGAGAAACATATTGGTGGAAACCTTGCCCACAGCCAACCTCCAAATCTACTTTGATTCTGGGTTGCCTCAAGCTGGTATGCCACCGCTGTGGTCTGACAGCAAGTGTGGAGGACAGTTAAGCTTCTAGCTCTGGTGCTCTTCTCTACCTCTGTTTCCTCCAGGGACGTCTTAGATACATATATGGTCTCCAGCTTCTTCTAAATTGAACATCCCATAATCTTGAATAGTATCTTCCTGCCGGTGAAACAGGATGTTCTTATTAACCTCATTCTACTAATGCGGAAGTTAAAGGGCTGCTAAGTGACTTGCCCATAGCCATAGATATGACATTCCTCACAGAACATAGCCATCAATTAAAACAGTGCATAAGCAGCTTGTGGAGATTCTTAAGTGGGCGGCACTCCAGTGGGAACAGAGCAGTTTCCTGACCTGGGGAAACCTCAGGGGAGCGGAGAGACCTGGCAGGAGCCAGCGGCTCACACCACAGTGGCTGAGGAGACCTGGGCAGGGCCAGGAGCAGCGGTGGGAGATTTAAACGCGGCGTAATGGAAACTAGCCCTCAGTCACCAAGGCAATCAGCTCTGGTGCCAGCACAATCCACACCTATAAAACAAACCTTTACAGAGCGCCGCAAATAGGGCATGGCACAGCAGGGTGCTGTAACTCTACCAGGGAGTAATGGTATCCACCAGGCAGAAGGGCATGGCCTCTCTAAAGTCTGCACCTGCCTTGACTGACGCAGCTTTGCAGACAGAGCTCTGGTGGGAGCATGCTGCTACCCAGGTGTCAGGCTGCAGGCTGTGCCCTGCTCTTACACCAGTACAGGATGGCAGCAGTGGGAGGTGTGCCCAGGGAGAGGAACTCCTCAGTTTAGTGACAGAGCTTGGGGAGGAGGTGAGTAGGTTGAGGAGCATTAGGGAGTCTGAGAGGGAGACAGACTACTGATACTGCACCCTACCTTCCCTGGGACAGACCTGTCAGGCAGACAGGACACATGACACAGAGGATTCCTTATCCTTTCACCACCCAGCAGAATGTGGTGACAAGTTCCTGCCTGCAACAGCAGGCACGTCTCCTCCATGACTCCCCTACCTTCCCAGGTGCCCTTGCATAATAAGTATGAGCCTCTGCAAGTGGAACCGAACAATGACAAGGACAATGGTTCATCTAGGTTGGAGGTGTTGCCAAGGTTAAGTCGGCCTACGCCCTGTGTCAAAACTGCTTCCATAAATTAAAAAGGATGGGTCCTTGTCATACGAGACTCTCTTCTGAGGGAAAGAGAAGACCCAAAGTGTCAACCAGACCCACTTCTTAGGGAAGTCTGCTGCCTCCCTGGGGCCTGGATTAAAGATGTGACAAGAAGACTTCCTACCCTGGTATGGCCTTTGGATTATTATCCATTATTGCTTTTTCATGTAGGCAGCGATGAAGTTGCAATAAGACATCCAAGGGCAATCAAGAGAGTCTTCAGGGCCTTGAGATAACTGATTAAAAGTTCAGGTTGCACAAGCAGTGTTTTATTCTGTCCTTCCAGATTCAGGGAATAATGAGGGAAGAAACAGGAAGACCCAGCAGATCAATACCTGTCTCCATGACGGGTGTCACTGGCAGAATTTTGGTTTTTTTTATCATGGATTGGTCTGCACAACACCAGGCCTGCTGGTGACAGAGAGGGTACACCTGTCTCAAAGGCATCTCTTTTGTGCAGGAGTTAGCAGGGCTCATTGAAAGAGCTTTAAACTACATCTGAAGGGGAAAGGGATAAAACCAGGCTTACTAGAGATAAGCCTGGGGACGGCACACCAGTGTTGGAGGGACGGTGTGCTAGCAAGGTCCTTCAGTCTGCTCCACGTGCTGAGTACACTGGAGCACATTTGAAATATCTCTGTACTAATGCACGCAGCACCTTAGCTATCTCAGTGGAGGCAGGGGATGGAGATCCAGGCAACAGCAAAGACGTAAGGCTTGTTGATGTATTAGAAACCAAGGAAGTGCCCAAGAACAATCCCATAGGAATTAGGGCTTCTCCCCCAATAAAGGTGGCAGGGTCAGTAGCCCAACTGAAGTGCATCTACACCAATGCACACAGCACAGGCAATAAACAGGAGGAGTTGGAAGCCATTGTGCAGCTGGAAAACTATGATGTAGTTGCAATCACAGATACATGGTGGGAGGACTCACACAACTGGAGTGCTGCAATGGATGGCTATAAGCTTTTCAGAAGGGATAGACAGGCAAGAAAGGAGAGGTGGTGGGGTAACCCTGTATGTTAGGGAGTGTTTTGACTGTCTAGAGCTTGACGATGGTGATGAAAGGGTTGAGTGTTTATGGGTAAGAATCAGGGGAAAGGCCAACAAGGCAGATATGGTGGGAGTCTGTTATAGACCACCATATAGAAAAGGCAGATGAAATATTATACAAGCAGTTGGGAGAAGTCTCACAATCACTAGCCCTTGTTCTCATGGGGGACTTCAACCTACCAGATATCTGCTGCAAATAGAATACAGCAGAGAGGAAACAGTCTAGGAAGTTCCCAGAGTGTGTGGAAGATAACTTCCTGACACATCTGGTGAGTGAGCCAATTAGGGAAGGCACCTCGCTGGACCTGTTGTTTGTGAACAGAGAAAGACTTGTGGGTGATGTGATGATTGGAGGCCATCTTGGGAACAGCAATCATGAAATGAGAGAGTTTTCAATTGGAGAAGTAAGGAGAGGGGTTAGCAGAACTGCTACCTTGGACTTCTGGAGGGCAGACTTTGGCCTGTTTAGGTAGACAGAGTCCCTTGGGAGGCAGTCCTGAAGGGCAAAGGAGTCCAGGAAGGCTGGACATTCTTCAAGAAGGAAATCTTAAAGGTGCAGGAGCAGGCCGTCCCTATGTGCCGAAAGACAAGATGGCAGGGAAGAAGACTGACCTGGCTGGACAGAGAGCTTTGGCTGGAACTCAGGGGTAAAAAAAAAAAAAGAAAAAAGAGTTTATGACCTCTGGAAGAAGGGACAGCCAACTCAGGAAGACTACAAAGATGTTGTGAGATGCAGGGAGAAAATTAGAAGGGCCAAAGCCCATCTAGAACTTAATCTGGCTACTGCGGTAAAAGACAGTAAAAAAAGTTTCTATAAATATGTTCACAACAAAAGGAGGGCTAAGGAGAATCTCCATCCTTTATTGGATGCAGGGGAAAACATAGTGACAAAGGCTGAAGAAAAGGCTGAGGTACTTAATGCTTTCTACAAGAAAGACATTAAGGTGCTGAAGCACATCCAAAGAAGAGCAATGAAGCTGGTGAAGGGTCTAGAGAACAAGTCCTATGAGGAGTGGCTGAGGGTGGTTCAGTCTGGAGAAAAGGAGACCGAGGGAGACCTTATCCTCTCTACAAGTACCTGAAAGGAGGTTGTAGTGAGGTGGGTGTCAGTCTCTTCTCCCACGAAACAAGTGATAGGATGAGAGGAAATGGCCTCAAGTTACACCATGGGAGGTTTAGATTGGATATTAAGAAAAATATCTTCACTGAAAGGGTTGTCAAGCATTAGAACAGGCTAAGCAGGGAAGTGGTTGAGTGACCATCCCTGGAAGTATTTAACAGATGTGTAGATGTGGTGCTTAGGGACATGATTTAGTAGTGGACTTGGCAGTGTTAGGTTTAGATTGGACTCAATGATCTTAAGGGTCTTTTCCAACCTAAATGATTCTATGATCAACTCCTAGAATGCCCTGTAGTCTGGGGATTTAGATCCTGGCTGCATAACTTTTTTATTAGAATTTTGAAAAACCTTGGGATTGAGGGAGAAACTTGGCCACAAAATACCATCCTTTAGAGCAGAATAAAATAGGGTCCTGATCTGAGAGGCACTGAGCACATGTAACTCCTAATGAAATCTATAAACACTGCAGTTTCTCAGCTTCATGTTGCACAGAGGCCAGGCAGACGAGAAGATCTGTGGAAAACTGGTAACGGAGCCGAGAAGAATAGTCGGTCTGGCTCCATCTCGCAATGCAACTGGAGAACAGCTGTGTGTTTGGAAGCAAACCATGATACAGTGGCCAGAAGTCTATTCACTGTTCACTTTCTTCTAGGATATGTTTGAACTGCCTGAGCTCCCTCTGCCGCTTTGTCAGGGCAAATAAAAGATATCGTGTCTGCACCCGCATGGGGAAGTGAGTAACTCAAAGCCAAAAGCAGCTGCCATATGGCACAGATGTGCATTTGAACTAAGAAAACTCATCTTAAAAGGTCTGGGCTGGATGTGAACCAATATTAATTCCAGGAAGGAGCAATTTGACCTGCCCTACAGTTGCTGAGTGAAATTGATGCTCTTGTCAGTGTCTCGACAAGTGCTGCAGTGGCTGAGGCTCCTGGCGCCGAGCAAACCCCTCAGACAAAGCTGCCCTGAGCTGAGGTATCTTCAGCATCCCAGTGTTTCCAGGGCAACCAGAGCTGGAATTCAGATCTGATGAAAGTTCACCAAATCTGAGCTCTTTCAGACATAATATTTTTCACTGGCTGAACTGGCATCTTTGAAAGTTGTTTCTGAACAACGGGTCTAGTGTGCGAAGCCATGCTAAGTATCAGCAAGGGCACAATAGGCAGACATTACACATTTCTGGAAATAAGAGGCAGCTCCTTTGCCTTCAGTGCTGTTATTGTTCCTGAGGAACACAGACATCACTGTACTGTTGGATGCATGGCCGTTTGGTGGGATAGCTTGTTTCTGAGAGGATTTAGTAATGGGGACATCAGTAGAGGGTGGAAGCAAGTCCCGATATCCCTTTTTTCCTGATGGTGTAATATCAATCCCCTATATATAATAGATAGCAAAGCACTTATCTCCCTTCTGGTTTTTTTTAGCTTTCAGTGTTGCAACTGTCTATGTTCCTGTTACCACATCAAGATTTCTTACGTTTTGGGTTTTAAGTAAGTTCCAGAGCTCCATGGTGTGTAATTATGTTGAGCAAGTGCTTCTGCTGTAAAATTGTAATTTGCTATTTCTCATGTCTTCAAATGACACTTTGCCTTTTTG
Source organism: Pandion haliaetus (assembly GCA_013401275.1). Taxonomy (NCBI): domain Eukaryota; kingdom Metazoa; phylum Chordata; class Aves; order Accipitriformes; family Pandionidae; genus Pandion; species Pandion haliaetus. The sequence goes on along the minus strand of VYZV01035350.1, from coordinate 35,976 downwards.
TTATATGAAAGGGAAAACAGGCATTCTTAATCCACATGTCTTAGACTGTTCATTATTTATCACATCTTATCCTTCCCAGATAAATGGCTCCAATCCTTCTTTAAGTTTTTTCGTTCATCACTGTAGGAACACTGCTTGTCCCTGAACTCCCCAGTCCTGTTATTTATTTTTGAAAGAGTAACAAGCACTGAAGACTGTCTTCCCATGACAGCAATCACATACATTGTGTAACTGAATTATATAACCCTTCCTCCCATCCTTTATGTCGCCTCCGATATGTTTGCTTTTTGGATGCGACCACACAGTGAACACAGTTCTTAACTGACCCTTCTCCAGTAATAGCCAAGGACTTTTTCTGAGTTAGTGCTTGTACTAATTTATCATGGCACAAAGGCACAGTGCACTATGACAGCTCAGTGGTATAACTCCCAGCTGTGCACATGTATGCTGCAGCAAGTCTTTCCACAGAGAGAAGTTATCCCAAAATCTCTGGAAAAGTCTCCCATGTAGATAAGTCCTAATTTAGGGCCACATTCCAGTCTCAAGAGTCAGTTTGGGAAGAATCATGGAGATGCATAAAAGGAAAAATACATGTACGAGGCTTGAACATTGCCATGGATAGTGGAACAGGGAGTACCCAAGGCTGGTATGACAGCGTAGCTAAATAAAGTGGAAGTGACACAGTCAAAGACCTTGAAACATATAGCACAAAATAAAAGATTTCTGCAAAAGTCAGATCACTCAATTAAAAAAGAAAAAAGCCCAATTTCTAAGTAGAGTGAGCTGTAAATCTCTGTAAGAATAGAGACAGTAATGTTGTTCTCAAGTTATGTTGAAGGGTAATAAATCTGCAGGTAATTCTCAGAGCGACCGTTCAGCACAATGACGGACAAAGGCCTGCAGGGCTCTGCAGCGTGGCTTGCAGCTTCTGCTTGTAGCACAGATATGTAGCTTGGAGAAGTATACACCAAGTCAGGCTACTGGCTTGCTTTTGGGCACTGCATGTTACAGGCTGCTGCCTCGTCAGATGGGACCTATGTACTGAAGATAAAGGTGATGACAAATGTATGTGGCCTGCCAGTCCCAACAGACTGCTTACAAGAAAATTTAAGAACAGAAGGTTTCAGCTGAAGCATCTCTGGTGAAACTCAACAGAGCTTTTACATGTATGGTAGCTGCTTTCATAGTATGTTTAATTATCTGACACCATTTAAATGGCTGGGGAACTGCAGCTGGAGGGGGAATCAGTGACTCTCAGGCAGACAAGGGGGCATGATTTCCTTGGGAGCTGCTCAGGACTTAATTTTTCTTAGCAATGTTGCTAAACATGCCCAGGACTGCTGGAATTTTGTCCGTTACCATGCTCCTTTGTCCTGCCTTCAGACTGACAGCAGGACAACCCTTTCTTTCTGATGTAATTAGGAGCCTCTGTGGAAATAGTTATTCTTCTAAGAAGGTGCAAATGGCAGGGTTGCTCCCTTACATTGCTGTAAACCAGTGGTGGTCTTTGTGGTTGGGGAAACTCCTGTCTACTGCTTCTGAGTCCGGAGGCCATGCCAAAGAGGGAGGAGAGGAACCGATGGGCCTGGAGGGTTTCTTTATGCAATGTCTATCGCCTTGCTCATTGGGAAGCTTTGGATACAACAGCATTTCCTTTAGCAGCTGCAGTAATCCTGTCCCAGCACATACCTCCAACACAATCTGGTCCTAAAATAGCCTGTTCCTCTGCACAGAAGTAGGAGATCTCATTTTCAAAGCATTTCCTCTGCTGGTAGTCTCCCAGCTTTTACTCACGGTGCTGGTATCCAGTACTGCTGCAGCGAACGGGCAGCAACGCCCATGCAGAGGGAGGAAGGGACCTGAGGAAAGGAAAAAAATCCCCCCCTCCTCCACCCACCCTCCTGCCACAGTGTGGGAAGCAGGCAGAGGCTGCATGCCAAAAGGCCACCACAAAAGGCAAGAGGTCCGGTGCTGCCTGGAGAAGGATGGCAGGCGGGGGCAGGTGATCTGGCAGGTAGCTTGGCACAGCCCATACAGGGTGCTTCTGCACATCGTGCGTCAGTTCACAACCAGAAGCATCAAGTGCTGCATCTTCCAGGGCCTGGCAGAAAGCCATGTGAGAGGTGATGCAGGGTGCTGCCGGCAGGGAATTGTTCAGGGTGGATGGAGAGAAACACATTTGCAAAATACGAATGAGCCACCGTGCTTGCAGCAAAAGCTCAGGTAGGAGATTGCCATCTCAGCTGCGGTGGAAAGGATAACATGCTTAGCCATATCTGGAGGAAGGAAATCTCCCAGTCTTGTCCTGTTTCAGTGTCTTCTCAGGATCTCTAGCTCAAATCCTTACTTTCAGTCATCTTACTTGGACCCTTTGGTCCAGAGTCATTCATCCTTGTCCAGGCCATTTCCCTCACCTTATATTTTCAGTCTACTTCACTATAAAGTTTAAGCAACTTAAAGCAATTACGGACATTGCTTGCCACCTCCCCAAAGTCTAAAACTTTACATATATATAGCTGCAGGTTCTCATATGTATGACCACAGAGTTTCTGATTTCAGGCCTGAATTTCAGAAGCAAATTCCCAAGCACTGCACAAGACTCTGGTAGATGCAGCCCAAGTGGGATTTATCACAAGCCCCTAAAGAGCACACCCACAGAAATTAGTATTCATGCTCTTCCTCTGGAGTGATTTATTTTCATAGAACTGGTTTTGGCACTGTCCCTTTCCTCCATTCTCGGATCCATCCCTTGCTCTCCTCCTGATTAATGTGTTGATATGAGGCTTCAGGTAAATGGCCAAGCTTTCGTTTATCTGTCCTTTAAACTAATTGTTTCTTCATGGCTAATCAGCTATGTCTTTATTATGAAAATCCTGTGGTATTTCATGCTGTTGGGACATTACTGCTGGCTAAGTATTGCCTCTGTATAGCATAATACCAAAGAATGTGCCATCTTCCTTCTGAGTCTGAAATCCCATGTCCTGCTCCAGCAGGAACTCACCTCCTCCTTTCCCATCCACCTGCACTGCATGTGTGTATTGGGTTTCTGTGGCAAGGTTTTGGTAGCTGGGGGGGCGGGTTTTACAGGGGTGGCTTCTGATGAAAAGTTGCTAGAAGCTTCCCCTTTGTCTGACAGAGCCAATACCAGCCAGCTCTAAGGAGGCCCCGCTGCCAGCCACGGCCGAGCCAATCAGTGATAGTGGTAGCGCCTCTGTGATAACATATTTAAAAAGGAAAAAAAAGTTGTGGGGCTCAGAAACGGCAGTCGGAGAGAGGAGTTAGAACATGTAAGAGAAACAACACTGCAGACACCAAGATCAGTGATGAAGGCGGGGGGAGGAGGTGCTCCAGGTGCCGGAGCAGAGATTCCCCTGCAGCCCGTGGGGAAGACCATGGTGAGGCAGCTGTCCCCCTGCAGTCCATGGAGGTTCACGGTAGAGCAGATATCCACCTGCAGCCCATGGAGGACCCCACGCCGGAGCAGGTGGGTGCCCAAAGGAGGCTGTGACCCCGTGGGAAGCCCACGCTGGAGCAGGCTCCTGGCAAGACCTGCGGATCTGTGGAGAGAGGAGCCCACAGAGCAGGTTTTCTGGCAGGACTTGTGACCCTGCGGGGGACCCACGCTGGAGCAGTTTGCTCCTGAAGGACTGCACANGGAGGGACCACATGCTGGAGCAGGGGAAGAGTGTGATGAGTCCTGCCCCTGAGGACGGTGAAGTGGCAGAAACAACGTGTGATGAACTGACTGTAACCCCCATTCCCTGTCCCCCTGCACTGCTGGGGGAGTAGGTAGAGAATCTCGGAGTGAAGCTGTGCCCGGGAAGAAGGGAGGAGTGGAGGGAAGGTGTTGTGAGATTTGATTTTACTTCTCATTGCCCTACTCTGGTTGATTGGCAATAAATTAAGTTAATTTTTCCTCAAGTTGAGTCTGTTTTGCCCATGACGATAATTGGTTAAGAGATCTCTCCCTGTCCTTATCTTGTCCCATGAGCCCTTTGTTATATTTTCTCTCCCCTGTCCATCTGGGGGGGGCGGGGGAGTGATAGAATGGCTTTGGTGGGCACCTGGCATCCAGCCAGGGTCAACCCATCACAATGTGATAGACAGGAATGGATTATTCTCCATGGGGAAGACAATGTGAAACTTTGAGCTTGCCTTTTCTCTCACTTCCTCTGCTAGAATGATAATTTGAAATATTTTTCTAAGAACCAGTCTACTTCCCCAGTGGGTTTTTTGTAGCAGAAATCACTCTGTAGTAAAGCGTGTCTTTAAAACTGGTGTAAGGTTTTGCCAGGCTGTTTAAATGCAGTCCAGCTATCAGAAAACAAACTTCTACCTTTTATTAAAAAAAAAACCACCTCCTTTTCTCCTTCAGAGTCCCTCTCTGGGCAACATCTGGAAACAGAGTCTAACTACTGGTCCTGAATATAACCTGGTGAAATCCTTCCTTGGCAGTGTACCAGAGCTGGACCTTAAACCAAAGGCCCTACAATCTTGCTAATATAGCCAGATCCTTGCTCATGTATGCTGCTGCATGGGCAAGGCTGATACAGTTGCCCAGCACACTTTGCTGTGACCATCTCCCTTTAAAATCCGAGAGCAGCCTCAGCAGTGAGGTAGCAGCTGCTGATGGTATGGGAGGGGGATGAGGAATTGGTTAGGAAGCAGTGGGACTTTTGCATCACACCTGAGCCATCTGCATACTAGGGGAAATCTCACCAGGGGTGAAGAGGTGACTTCCTTCCTGGCAAAATATCCTGATCCAGCTGCAGCGTGCAGCACGAGCAGTGAGAGGTGGACACATCTGGCACTTTTGTGCATCCTGTTGACCTCATCTGCATTTTGCCTTGGCTGTGCCTTGGCTCACAAGGCCTCCTCGCAACCTCCCTTCGGGTTCCCTTCTCTATTGTACCTCACAAGGTAAGAGTTTCACGGCAAGGACTTTACTGCAGACCCACACAGCAGGAAAACGTTTGTAGTGAAACAAAAAGACCGATGCAAAAAGAACATACCTCAGGTTCTTGAAACTTCCCTATATTAGAGGTAGACATGGGCTTGAATTTTCCAGAAGGGAAGTGATTAGCACAGAATCACAGAGAACAACTGGGGTGTGAAGCACTCAAGTGCTCCTGGCTGAAGGGAATATCCAGCAACTTTGGCTCTCAAAATGTAAATAGGAAACAGTCACAAAACCTTATCTGTATTTTGCAGCTAATGAAAACACTAGTCCCTCCTGGGAGCCAAGTCTTTGCTCTAATTTTAATGCATTTTCTTAGGTTTTCCTTAGCTGTGACTAATTTGCACTGTCAGGTGTGCCTTTTTTGAAGTTAAAAAGCATATCTGAAGTGCTACAACCTCTAGCCAGAATATTTAAATTAGTGAGTACCCACTGAAACCACATCTCAAAGCCTGTCAAGTAAGGGCTGGTACTCATATAGCCTCATGCTCTGCTGAGCGAAGGGTACAAGCAATCTCTGCTCCCATGGGAGCCTGGAGGCAATTCTTCCCGGGTGGAGTGCTGTTTGGTGTGCTGACCCCTTGCACTATTTAGGCTGTGCACAAACAGCACTTTGACTATGAAGCGCAAAACATTTCAAAGACAGAATCAGCAAGCAGTTTTATCAGTGAGGCATGCAGTGGCCTTCCCCTCCCTGAATCCCAGAGTGCTGGTAATTGTATGTACAGTTTGGAAAACGCATTGAATCATACCTACCTTTTTGGAGGGGCTAAATCCTAAAATGGGTCTAAATATATGTAATTACATATATTTAATTATAATTTTCTTGCAATATATAACTTTAAAGACTTCACCCACCTGCTTACTATGGCTATGTTCACATCATGTATTAAACCTAGGCCTGCTGATTGCCCTATAAAACCTCTATCCCCAGGCCACACTGCCCTTTAGCCAAGGGTTGAAGGCTTTAGGAGACCCCAGGGTCAGAACTTGGTGGGGTAGGCTGGGATGGCACTGAGCTGCTCAGCTCAGCTGTTCAGCTGCTACTTCCTCTGATTGAGCTGATCCCTGAGCTGAGCTGAGCTGAGCTCAGCTCTGCTCTGCTCTGCTCAATGATCCACAAGACAGAGAAATGAGAGGGCTGGAGGAACTCAAGCAGACGCCAGCCTCAGCTGGGCAGCTTACCCTGCATGGCAGGCTTAATATATAGGGTGGACATACCTTATGGTGCCTGTGACAGATGGAATAACATGGCATACTGAGTTCATGAGAGCAATTCAGGCCACCTGCTACCCACAACTACTAGGCCATGGGGGCCAGGCTCTGGCAAGCCTGGGTAGGAGGCCTCTGAACTGTTGTTAGAAGTCATTTAAGATGCTGTAGTAATGTAGTGAGATACTTAAGTGTGCTGCCTTCTGCATGTAATTTGGGACCAAGATGGCTGTTCCCACCTGTGTGCTGGTGAAGACCAAAAGGAGCTGCAGTCTGTTAACCTCAATAAAACTAAGGAGAGTTTTGATTTAGGTATTCAGTGCCATCTAATGTTGTATATTTGTATATGGGAGGGTAAGCAGGGATTTAGAAAAGGGCCAGAGATAGCCAGTTTGCACATGACTTACACTTAATGTTAGGCATGTGACTTGCTGCCTACAAAGGGAGGTGGTGTTTGCGCATAACTGTGCCTGCATTGACCATGCAGCTGACCATAAACAAATAATTGTGCATTTCTTTGCAAACATTGACCCTGCAGAGTAGGGAGGCTAGTTCCACAAGAGCTGGATCTGTGGCAGCAACTATTAACTCCTTGAAAAGCACAAAAAGGTACAGATGTGTGTGACATAATTAGCATTACAACAATGAATGTTTTTCTACTGGGAATGTAGCCAGAGGAGGTTTCTTGCTGTCTCCAGAAAGCTGTCAGCCTTTCTCTCTGTGCCCCCTCGACAGAATTTATTTTCCCTGAACAGGGAAATAAAGAGCAGGTTTTGCAAATTTACCTATCTATTCTTGCTTTTTGTGATGGAGATCAGATAAAGACCTAAGTAGGTGCTTCCTGAGTACAGCAACAACATACACAAGCTGAGCAAAAAATTCAGTCAGTACTGGATTCCAGAGGAAAAGGTTGTGTTTGGCTGTTCTGTGCTGCCTGGAAAGAGACCTTCACAGAGAGGGAAACAGTTCTTATTTTTTACTGTCAGAGTATTTTCATTCTGTCTGATGAGGGCTGTGTCTTCCCATCCTTCTCTGATGCTGCCTGGAGTTTAATTGCTTATTTTCTGTTTGGTTTCCTATGGAGACTTGCAGAACCATGGCACCTGATGGATTTTCCCCCATCCTTCCTTCTCCTGCTAATAATGTTTAAATCTGTTTTCAGTCAAATATGACAGAAAGGCAAAATGTTGAACAGAAGTTCATGGCACCTTTGTAAAAACAGGCAGATGGGTAGAAAATAAAGCACCTGTAAGCATACTTACCAAAGTAAAGGCTGGAAACTCACACATCATTAGAGAATCCAGGCGGGAGGGACACCTTCTAGGTGGTGCTATTGTGGGAAAAGCTTCACTTGGTGATTTTGCCTCTTTAGGTATGGAAGTCAGTCAATCAGGGCAGAAGTCTGCAGGAAACCAGGACTCACTGGGGCTGGTGCTCAAAAATTACTTGTGCAAGCTTTGCAGGTTGCCAGAAAGACTTCTCTGTGTAGCTAGTTTAAAAAACCCTCGTCCACAGCCATAACACTGCTTCCTTTTCTAAAGGCTGTCAGTGTGTCAACATCACATGCTACAGATGCAGTCTGATCTTTGAAATAATTCAGGTACTACTTAATAAAACATCCAAATGTACCCCTTTAATCAGAGGTTCTCAAAGCACTTTGCATATGTTAGGAAGTGATCCCCATGGATGAGGGAAGCCTTCTCATTCCCATTTTACATAGGAGAAATGTGTGGCAGGCAGGTAGAATGGTTTGCTCACGGTTATACGACAGGCTAGGAAAGGGGGTCCAGCCCTGAAGATGCATGAGGATCATGCCACAGACACAGAGTCATTTGGCTAGTGTGTATCCATCACAGTGCTGCCATGCACTGTGGCCTGGTCCACCTATTCAGTTCTCATGGTTTGATTGCCCAACACAACAGTTTTCAAGTTCTGGTTCTGCAGTCTTTGCAGATGAAGAGCAGAGAACTGTTAAGTCATGTAGAACCAGCTTGTTTTATGTAGCTGTTACACTTCAGTAAAATACATGAAGGCTTGTGGTATGCCAAAGGCAGCAGGGTTAAGGCATGGTGATTTCAGTAGCCACTAACACACATGAGAGAGACGTAGCTAGCAGCATATCCAGCCAACTATGAGTCCTTAGCGTGAACAGTCAGGTATAAATGGATACAGTTGACAGCTGAGCCAGATGACTTTGAACTTTTTTGCCAAGAAGATTCAAACCTATGTCCACACTGGTCACTCGGATGCTACACACTTAAAGATGCCTTCAGTGCTGCTTCTTGTCATACATGCAATTGTAGCAAGTGGTGTTTGGCTTATACCTGTTGAACTGTAGACCTCATGGGACCAAATTTCCTCTGTGCATTATTTAGGTGTTTATTAAGTGCTTGTTCTTTATATGACAGCCACACAGCACTGAAATCCTGTTGCATCATGCAGAAGTTAAATACCTCTTAAAGCGTCAACTAGTTAATCCTCCTCTCTCACATCTGTAGTAGGCTGGGAAATAACGAGACAATATGTTTCAGCCTCCAGGGAGGTGGCCAATGTAGTGAGACTGTGGAAGGTGCTATAATAAATCATGGCCATAATATCTAAAAAATTGCATATGCATTTTTAAATGCAGATTTGTTTATTATTTACTTCCTTGGATAATGAAAAAGTGAACAAAAGGTTTGCTTTCTAAATATTTTTCTGTGCTTTTGAATTCTGTACAAGCTTGTGAATTTGTCCTGCAAACGTGTGTGTGCAAACTGGTTAGACTGGACAGAATTTGATTGAGAAAAGTGGCAAAGATCTGGATTTTTTGCACTAAGCTCCCCATATTTTGAAGCCTGTTTGGTAAAACAGGCAGTGGATAGAAAGATTTCAGTCTTTCTGCAGCTGACCTAGCACACTTTTCTAAAGGCATTTGTGGTATCTGAGCCTTAAAATGGTGAATATCACAGGACTGCAAAACCCCCAAAGGAGACATTTCAAGCTTTGCAAGAATTAATATTTAAAACAATCAAATGCCCAATGTCATCAGGTTTTCAGGCAAACTGAAGGCAAAAAAGTGTATTAACCCATAGCAATTAACAATCCTAGCCAAGCCAGTTTGCCCCCTTTCCATTTGTGGAGTCCAGAGCTTTGTGAAAAGTGGATGGGTTGTTAATGAGAATGGGCCCTTTAGCTGAAGTGACTTCCTGAGAAGTAGGAAATATAGCTACAAACCCCTCCAGAATCAGAAAGACCTACAACCATCTCTTTGCAAATTTTGCTGAAAGTTTTTGTGTAAGATTCAGTAGAACCACTTCCCCTCCCTCTAGCTTGGTCAATACTGGCTGTCTGTGCTGGGTGTGATAGGATCGCACTGGGACAATGAGGAAATCTAGACTGGAGATAGGTACCTCTTTATGAGTTGGTGTTATGGAGCTTATGTTTCCCAGCTCAGGCTGGGACATGTCGAGCATTCCCGGGCATCTTGGGAGCATGGTAATCCCAAACACAAGGATGGATGAGGTGTAGGTGATTGCAGCATCTGGCAGCCCTGGATGACAGAAGATCTTAACTATTCCTTTGACCTAAATGCTAAAATTTGCCAGGCGGGAGATGGTCTGAATACGGCTCCTAGTGGTTAAAAGCACCCATGACATGTTATATATGTGTTCGCTGGAGTTTTGAAGCTCTTGGAAAATTGGATAAGTAACTCTTCCCTTTCCCTAGAATTACCCATTGTAATCTTCCTTCCTTTTTTTTAAATTTGATTTTTTCATCCTTGCTAGAATGCTTGGACTTCCTCTGTAATGAGAAGGATGAAAACTGTGAGGAAAAAAGATGTAAACACAGAAAGATGGATAGCGCCCTGACTCAGCCATCACAGGATAATTTAGGGATGTCATTTAGCCTTTTCTTACCTGTCTCCCCATTTGTTCACTACTGTGCCTGTTGCATGTTGGAATTTTGGTCACAGAAGACAATCCCATTGTGACTAAAGCAATAAAAATCTGAAATGAAAAGGTAATCCTGCCACAAATTGCTTTTGAGATGTAAGACAAAAAACAACAGATGGATACAGTCACGGAGGGTAATTTAAGGCAACAGTAAAGCAATACTGATCAATGTGATAGGCAGCCAGCACAGGGTATAAGCTGTTGCCAAGGCTTCTGTATTGTGGCAAAAAAATTCTAATGACAGATTTGAAAAAAGCTAATGAGAGACCTCTGTAAATATTTTTGCAAGCCCAAAGCATAAGAGAAAGCATGAAATTGATTGTTTGAATATCTAACAGTAACTAATTTGTGCAGTAAGTATGATACCCATGAATTCATAATGGAGGTTATGAAGGTTAATTCATGAGCATGTCTAAGTGTGTTTAAATACCATTGAAGAGTAGAGTATTGTTAAATTAATCATTCCAGGGAAAAGTCTTAGAATAATTTTAAAGTAAGGCAGCATGACTTTAAACAGGCAATGAGTGAAGAAATTGGAAGCCGCTAGGCCATAACCTTCTGGTATGAGCAGAGGAGGTCATTAACAGGAAAATTGCCAAAGGGATTTTTTAGCAATTGCAGACTCTGCCATATCAGATTGGGTTTTATTTTCATTTGCAATGGCTAAAATACTGGTTGTGGCTGCTCTGACTTCAATACTAGTGTGTGTGTTGCTTTCAGGAAGTAAAAGACATTTCACTGGAGGCAAGAGAGCTACTTACCTGTGCATTGGCATAAAAGAACTAAAATACACAGCAAGACAGAGCCAGCACATTATTGTCAAAGCAGTTAGCCATCTCAGCTCAAGTGAGGTAACTATAATAAAGGAAGTGTGATATCCAAAACCAACATTTCTCTTAAGCATGTCTCAATGCCACGCAAAATTTGATTTTGTAACTATTATTTGAAACGGAAAATAACTTTTAAAGGACTCCAACTTTTAATCTTACAAAGCTCCTCCGAGTTATCTCCTCACACAGCCCACTGAGGCTGAATACTCTTGGTCTGCTCTCTGCAGTGAAGACAACTGGGAGGACCACTGTGACAAAGATTTTGTATGAGGTTACACTTACTTGTGACATGCAACAGCAGGTAAAATGTACTTCCTGAAACACAGATCTTTTGGGTTTGTATCCTTTTGCATTACTGCAAAGATTTTTTTATTATTATTTTTTAAACTTAGGAGATTTTCTCTGTCCTAGTTATAACAGTTTAATTTGAGATTGTAAAATATGATCTTTTTCAAGAAGCCTGTAGAAAGATCTTTCTAGTGCGGTTTGTGCAAGATGACTCAAGCCTGAGAAAATGTGACTCCTCTGTGCCCTATTCCTGATGAGACAAAAGCAGTCGCCTGCAGCTGTGTCCATCTTGCCCTCAAACGATTTTTAAAATGCCACTTGACGTGCTGAATTTATTGGAATGAATATTTTCTGTCATTACCAATTGAAATAACTCCTGCCTTCTCCTCATGACCTTCAGAGCTGAAGCCCTGTAGAACAGCATTCTTCCTCTTTCAGACAATTGTTAAGTCTGATCACCCTAGACCAAAAAGGAAGTTTATGACAAGGGAAATATTTCCTTGTTCTTGAAAAGAGGTGGTGGGTTAGATGATCTGTGTAGACATCATAGGGAACTAATATAACAAGTCCTAACCTCTGGTTTCAGGCTATGAAGCTCACTCTGTGGCTGTGGACACATGTGTTGGGGTATTTTATCAAGTCCAAATTTTTTAAGTCTCTGTGAAACCTAAAACAGGATTGTTGAGTCTCAGTGAAAATCAAATAGAAAGTTTTTCCAGCGAATCTGGAAATAGGCCTACTAAAAGTTAAGTGGGGGTGGACAGAAGGAGCTGGGGATTTCTCAGCTGGAAGATACTGCACATAAAAAGGAAGATAAAAGGAGTACTTTGTGGTGGGGAAACCCCGATCTCAGTTGTAGGAAACAGTTCACTCCAGGTAGGCCCTTTGGAGAAGACAGGACTTTGATTTCAGTCTGTACACATGCTGGCAAGGAACAAATAATTATAGCTTTTTCTCCTCTGTTATGTGCAGTACTAGGGAAGGGAAGTCCACAGTTCACCAGCATTTTATCTGACTTCTGTTTTTCAGAGAAAGGATAAGTAATTTTCCCCCAAGCTTCCTCAGAGATGTCTCTGGCTGCCAAGAAGCCGTGATGGCTGTACACTTCCAGTTTATATTGAATACAACCACAGTCAGAGAGACAGAATTTTTGAAAATTTCTCTAAAGCTACTTCAAACTTAGCATACAGAAACATAGTCAAAATCAGTAGCTACTTCTGAAATTCCTTGCCTCCATTTAGGATATGCTTACATTCCAAAGAAAAAATTAAAGAAGAAACTATGCTCTTCATTTCTGCTAAGATAAAGATAAGTCAACTGGGGTTTTAATAGAGGGAAGAGGATTAGTTTTACCCTCAAGTTTGCCTTTTACCATTAACCCAGGTTAAAAACCTCGGTTGCCATACTCATAGCAGTTTTAGCTCAAATTGTCAAGCCCAAGTTAAGAATACACTTTTTTTCCCCCGCAAGAACTGACATATTTTGAGTTGTCTTATTTGTGAAATGGTTGCTTCTTACCTTACCTGTTCTTTCATGGGTATGTTTATGAGTTAATGCTTGCACAGACCTTGGAAGTCCTTGTTTATTACATTTGAAGACCAGGAGTTGCACAAAATAGAACAGAGGTAACCACCTCCATACATCTAGCCCAGCCTCTTACCTGTCCTGTTCAGAATGTTTGCTTAGAACAGATGGAGCAAGGTAAATAAGCTGGTTAAAAATAAATCCTGTAGAGCTATTGTACCTGCTTTTGCTGCACAGAAGGTGAAACAAAGAAGCAAACAGCTCAGGTCCTGAATGTCAAGGCATGATGGCAGCTAACACTGCCTGACAGAGAAGAAACCAGTGCAGCGATTTTTCCCATGTGAACTTACAGGAGTCATGGTGAAGAGAGGCGCAATGCAAGTTTTTTATTTATAAACTAGAGGAACCAAATAACAGCATTACTATGCATCATATGGAAAATGCTGCCAGTACTATTCAACACAAATAGCTGGCAGGGAAGGGAAGTAAATCCAGCTTGTTATTTTTTGTTCGTCTGAACTATAAACTTTGTACCAATCATTCAGGCAGAGTCATTTGCTGGTCTTAGTAACTTGTTGTTAGCAGTCAAAACCAGGTGAAAAAAACCTATATAATCTAGCATCTTTTTAACCATTCCAATGACAGTCTAAGCAGTGAATGTGCAGATGACATCAAGCGTAGGATTTTTTTCTCCTCAGTTATAACTGGAAAGATGCAGATGTGAAAATGCTTCTTGAGAAATTTGCAACTTCCTATATTTATTTATTAGTTATTCTTGTGACTCTGTACTCTTGTTAGAACAATTAAGCTGAGGTTTATCATGTGGGTCTTTAGGTACTAACTGAAGTACCTAAGCTGAAATCCACTCTAAGTTCCTTCTGTTCTCAGTGGTGTCTTCATCCCACTCTCAGTGTGAATCCTGGTCTAAATTGCTCAACAGTTGTTATGCGCAAGACGTACACTTTCAAAACCAACTGATCATCTTTATATACTACTGTGTATAAGCAGTATCTACAAGACTGAGGCACAACAGGCTGGAGGGAAAAGACTTGCTCTGGTCTGCTAACATATAAAATTAGTGGCAGTGATGCTCAGAAATTCAAATGCTTGTGGAACATCCCTAACTGTCACCAGCTTTTGCAGAGTTGGGTTACTTGTGAGTAGTCTTGGGAAACAGGGAACTTCTGGTTACAGAGCTACAATTATTTTCTCATGCCATGTTTGCCAACAACACTAGTCAAAAGCAGACCTTTCTGCCTCTGTTTACAGTTTCATGGTCTGCATCCAGGATGTTTGCACACACTTACAAAGACAGGTTCCTTCTAGTAAAACCTTGCATGTCTGTGGTGTGTCATTAACAGCTGTCATATCTCTCATATTAAATACATCAATAATAAAACAGCATTTCCCCTCTCTTCCCCAGGAAAACTCATTTTTCCATCCAACCTCTTTTTACCAACTCACCTCCTGATTCTTCCTATTCTTTATGTGCAGCTAGTGCTAGTATATGTTGCAAGCAGGGGTGGCTAGATTTGATGTTGCGAATCTAACATGACACACTTCATTTGGCATTGCTAATTTCTTAGCTGTCATCTGGGCCTGTAACTCTGTTCTGCAGCTGCTAAACTTTTGGAGCTCTGCTTTTGTTTAATCTGCAAATGCCTAGTTTTGAAACATTCAAAGCAGGTTTTATCAACACATGAAGGATAAACACTACACAGTACTCACTAGTAAATGTCTGCAGCCTTTTCCAAAGCTGGTACTTTCCTTATTCCTTCCACCCTCGGTGCTACCAGAAGTATTTTTTTTCCTCCTTCTGGAAAAAAGTAGACACTAGTGAGAGCAGAGGATTAAGAATTACAAAGACAATAGCTGCAGTGGAGGAAGGGAGATAACAATGACTCCTGCTCACCTTTTTGTGTGAAGCCAATCAGTCCTTCAGTTTGAAGTGACTCTGGTTTGCCATCACTTCGTATTGCCTACTACTGGGTTTTCTTGTTTTTCTTAACCCTGTTGAGAAATAGTCTGTGTTACATTTATGTATCATGCTTGTATTTATTCACCCAAAAGATCAGCGATGAAAGCAAAAAACTTAAATTGATAATTCAAAGTTTTTTTGTTTCCTAATTAAATTAGGAAATGATTAAATGGTTTGAGTGATATTAAATGATTTAAGTAGCCTGTCTAACTGTAAATAGAAAAGCCTTGCCGCAAGATTTTCTTTCACTCATATTTTCCTCAATGCTGTATACAAAAAATACTGACATTGAAATCTGTTAGCATGAATTCAATGGTTTCATAAAGAGGTATAGGTTTACAGTTGTAGCATATGAGACACATGTATTTTTATGTGTTAGCATTTTATACCATGAGTGGCAGAGTGCAACACTTTTTTAACTCTGCTGTGCACAGGCTCAAGGGATTTGGTAGTGGTAGAGATCTAGTACAATCATTACAGGGCATATCCTGATGCCTTTATGCACTTGAATAAATCCCACTATGAATTCTATAGTGTTGTTCATGTGCTTAAAGTGATCAGGGCATGGCTGCAATTGCTTGCAAAGTTCAATACCTGCTGCAGTGGGTTTGACCTTGGCTGGCTGTAACCACCACCCAGCTGCTCTCTCACTATCCCTCCT
>VYZV01035350.1:1667-19707 GCA_013401275.1 Pandion haliaetus | reverse complement strand
GTCAACACCTGGACATGGACACACAATTCACCTGCTTTTATAAAATGTGGAATCAAAGACAAATTCAAGTTGGAAGGGATCTCTGGAGGCCTATAACCTAATCCCCGGCTCAAAGCAGGGCTAACATGGAAATTACACTAGGTTGCCCAGGAATGGGAATTTCACCACCTCTCTTTGTCAATTAAAAGGAAGAAAAACTGGATGGGTAGATGATTGCAAGAGTGGAGACTAGAGCCTAATTTGCAATTCAGACTTAGCCATTACTGAGGGTGGCTGAATGCCATGAAGTTAGCACTGTGTTTGAAGAGAAATCAGTATGAGCATCCACTCACTTTGCAGTGGAAAGTGTTCACATAACAGCAGTCATTGTTAGAGCTACCATTAACTGTTTCCATTCTGCCTTGGGGCAGAATATTCAATGAGGGTGAGGAAAGACAGAGAGCGAATGTTCCCTAGGGCAAAGACTACAAGTTTATATTGCATTTAGCAAGTCTGGATCCTGATGGCTTTAGGTACCACTGGAGTACAAGTACTATTGACTTCTGTAGGAACCATTTTGAGTTCCATTGCCAAAGGTAAAGGTCATGCAGTCTGTAGAGAAAACTACATGTAACTGAAAAAACTGATGACCTCAGCCTCCTTCCTGACCCTTTTCTTTCATAGAAACCTTGCAAGCTCCCCTGCTGCAAATCAGAAAATGTCTTGTAACATGACAAAAGGAAAAAATGATTCACTGGGTATTTCCATGGTGCTTTTGAGTGGCACTATAGCTACAGGGTGAAAGCAACATTAACAAATGTTAAGCACTGAAACCAGAGGATACCTATAAACCCCCTGTTTTTCAGGTACAGGTAGGTTCAGGGTTACCATTCATTGCAGGCAGTCTGAATACCGTCATCCTAAGGAGTGAGGACAGATGCCTGGCTGAGACTAAGGGCTTCCTGCCATGGGAAACAGGATGAATAGGTGAAGGAGAAGACCTGGGCTAGAAAACTCATGGTAAAGCTGTGAAGAGCTGGGCTTGCGCTTTCTGCCTTGAACAGAATGGGAAAGTAGAAGTCAGTAGTTGTTGCTTATGTGCTGGCAACCGCTGAATCCATCTCACACTCCTTTTCCCTTTTCCTTGCTGGCGGCTGGAGGGGTAAGCACAGCTTTTCAGAGCTCTGTCATAGACTACAGAGGTAGCTGTGGATGTTTTGTTATCATAGAGTTAGCATGTGTCTGGAGCTGGCTTTGCTGTATGAAATGAGACTGCTAGTGAAAGACAATAAGGGGAAAACATTGCCTGATGATGTAAGTGAGATGCGGTTAGAATTAATACGAAAGCAAGGCTGCAAATTCTGCATATTTATGCAATCACTTGTCTGGAGGATGTAGCTGTTATATTTAAGTTCTGCTATTCATTTTAACTTAGCAGAGCTGAACACCATCTGCACTCAGAGAATAAAGACAAAACAAGCCTATGTTGCTTGGCTGTTGGTTCTGTAAGCTCTTTGGAGAAAAGACTATGCCATGGTTCTGCAAGGCACCCAAGCATCAATAGTGTTTCAAGCCCCCATGTGGTATCTAGGTGTTCAGAAAAATAAATCAGAGTAAAAAAATATTGTATGGAGGATTCAATAGCTGGCTTAGTGCTGAATTACAGATTCTGCTTAGTGCTAAACCTTTTGTGCTGTTTATGTTTAAGGTTTGCTTTTTGGCTGAGCTGAAAACCAGAAGGCTTGGCTCTTGTTTTTCCCAAGATTTGGATAGGTCCAGATCACTCAGAAACTCAATTTGAGGGTTGCTTTCTCCAAAACAAAATTTGCTGCTTTCTAAAGATGTTAATTTTGAAATAAATGCAGTCTTTATAACATATTGTAAATATATACTGTAGCACAGTGCCCTGTAGCACTTTTCTTGGCACTGCTTTATTAATAGCCTCTTTGATTCTTTCCTGGTTAACTCAGATTGGTCCTGTTGCAGTAACTCTAAAGACATCCATATTGAGATTCAGGTTTTGCTTCACATCTAGAGACTGTATGTTTCTGGACAGTACGTAAATAAATTACTTTATTTCCTTTGAAATCTTTATCATAATTACATGATTTGCCAGGGTAATCAGGCATGTCATTATGAGGAGGTGATTGTATCTTGTTCAAAAGTCAGTCAGGTCTCTACTGGTGCTGCAATATATTGGCAGCAAATCACTGTAAGAAAGCTTCCATGAAAAATCTTGTTAAACCTAGGAGAAAACCCAGGGAAATATGAATTAAAGAATAGACTTGGCAGGAAAATCTGTTCATAGGTTCATTTATAAACTCCACTAATATGCTTTCTTAATTAAACTATGTTGCTTTCTTGCAAGTATAGCCGAGGAAAGACACAACAAATTTTGTTGAACCAGCACGCTAGTCATTAAAGACACATGGATTCTATCAGTGTATGATCAACTTTTTGACCTATGAGCAACTTGCACTGCCTGAAGAAAGGCCTGAAAGGGAATGCCTCACATGGTTGTGCCAAACTACGCGTTCCTAGCATGCTTTAAAAATTACCTCTTTTTTGTTGCAATACGGGACAGTGCAGAATGATATATTTCACAATTTGTATTAATGCCACTTCCAGCCATGTTTGGTGAAGGGGCCAAAATGCAATCTGCTGAAAGATGTAAACCAGTTTTCCTTTAAAACAATGGCAGAACTTCAACAAAGAAATACCGGAAATCAATTAGTTATAGTTGTCATGCTGTTATTCGCATGCCTTGGATCAGTGCCCTGCTCTGTAGGATAACTGTACTACACTCAGAGAAATGCCTCCTACCCTGAGGCATTTACGATCTAAGGTTGCAGTGCAATAATGAGTTGTGTGGGCTTGATCCTGAAGAAGAAACTGAGAGCCAAAGGCTTAATTTTAGAAAAGATGCAGCAAGTGAACTTGCCAATACATAAAATGTAGATGAGAACAGAACAAGTAAGAAAACATTGTTGTTTAAGCCTTTGGTCTGCATAACGTGAGAAGTCAAAAGAAGTCTGTCTCTTTTAGCCAGGACTTAAAAATAAATACTGTCCTCTGTGGAAATACTAATAAATTTGTTTCCAGCTCTGGGTTGGGCTATATTTATTTTTAGTTTTTCATACAAATGTACTTAATACAAGCTCTGAAAATTCTATATATTTTTATATTACATAACTTACCCTCAGTAGGTGAACAGTTTGGTGACAATATTACAGAAGCTGTGAGCACTGTTTTCTGAGTCACTGCTTCTCTTAAGGGGAAGCTTTCCCAAATCACGACAAACTCTTTTTCCACTCCAGAATTCAATAATTGCCTTTGCATTCACAGCAACTCTTGGTAAAATAAAAACCTTTTTTTTTCACAATCACCACGAGCACTCCTGTAACGTATTATAATAGTACTTGGCAGCTGACCAAACTGGGTTCCTGATGTTGTGTGTGCACAAACACAGAAAACTAATAGCCACCCCTCAGAAGGATCATCTTATGCTAGGAAGGCCAGAGTTGTCATAAATGGTTTGCTCCTTCTGACACTTGAAAATTGGACATAAGGGTAATGTTTGTGGAATATGAACCTACTTTTATAATTTTCAGTTATTTCCATTTATGTCAGGTTATGTTACTTCACCAAGTTGAAATGTTATATTTTGGTGGTTTTCTCCTACTAGAAGATTTGAAGACTCAAGGTAAATCAACTCTGAAAAATTCTCCAAACACCAAAGAAAGATAGACTGAAATAAGGAAAGATAGCATTAGATTCATCTGTGCCAGAAAAGAAAGCCTAAATTGCTCTAAAAATGATTTCTTAAAATACCTTTGATCAATAATTCACCTTTGTAGATGAGATATTCTCTCTGCTCTTCAACAAACCAGATATCCAACAGAAAACGGAAATAGCTATTATGGAGGAATACACAAGAACCATAGAAAAAAAGACAGTGGGGATACAGTCAATTAAGTTTTCCAACTCCAAATCTGGCAATTCTTTTTTTAAATATTAGAAGTGCAACATGGAAAACAAGCACAGACTATTGGGTGGTGGTTGTACTACTGCAACTCTTCTTTATATAGTCAACTATACAGAATCCACTGTGGCCTTGTGTTGTGGTTTAACACCAACCGGCAACTAAGCACCACACAGCCGCTCGCTCACTCCCCACTGGTGGGATGGGGAAAAGAGAATTGGAAGGGTAAAAGGAGAAAACTCGTGGGTTGAGATAAGAACAGTTTAATAATTGAAATAAAATATAAAAATAATAATAATAGTAATGAAAAGGAAAATAACAAAGGGAGAGAAATAAAACCCAAGAAAGACAAGCAATACAAATGAAAACAGTTGCTTACCACCAGTCCCCAAGCAGTGGCCCCACCACCAACCTTCCCCCTAGTTTTATTACTAAACGTGATGTCATATGGTCTGGAATATCTCTTGGGTCAGTTGGGGTCAGCTGTCCCAGCTGTGTCCCCTCCCAGCTCCTTGTGCAACCCCAGCCTACTCGCTAGTGGGGCAGCGTGAGAAACAGAAAAGGCCTTGACTCTGTGTAAGCACTGCTCAGCAATAACTAAAGCATCTCTGTATTATCAACACCGTTTCCAGCACAAACCCAAAACATAGCCCCATATTAACTACTGTGAAGAAAATTGACTCTACCCCAGCCAAAACCAGCACTTTCTGGTAGCACAGCAAGCCTGCTCTCACAGTAGAAGTTGCCCCATGATGTCCTCATGCAAATCAGGGATTTTGAAGCAGTAAACAGGAGTTATTTACAAGAAGTTACGTTCTGTCCACTTTCAGTCATACAGGATACGGCAACATGCGTCTAATTGCTATATTTGACGTGTCAGGCAATATTTAAATATACTCCTTTTATAGTGATATAGAAGTACACCTAAAAGTGTATGATATGTTTAGGTATGCAAATGGTTGAACTTTGTTCTCTTTCTGCTGCACTTTTAAATCTCTAAGGACCCTTTGATGCAAATAAAACAATATGGGCTTAATTAATTATAAATCCAAGACAAATGTTGTTTAGAAGGGACCTTTGGAGGTCTCTAGTCCAACTCTTTGCTCAAAGCAGCAGTGACTTCAAAGTTAGATCCGGTTGCCCTGCTCCTCATCCAGGCATTTCAAAAACCTCTAAAGAAGGAGATTACACTGCCTCCCTGGGGAACCTGCTCAAGTGCTTAATCACTCTCATGGTGAAAACCTTTTTCCTTATATTCAAACAGAAAATCCCTTGCTGCAACTTTCATCTGTTGCCTCTTGTCCTCCCACTCTGTGTCTCTGAGAAGAGTTTGCGTTGCTCTTCTTTATAACCCCTCTTCAGGTAGGGGAAATTAGCTCTCTCTTTAGCCTTCTCTTATGGCAGCTCTGCACTTCAGCCTTCCCCCATAGTGGCATTCACAGAACATGCTGAGGATGCCTTTCACCCAACGGTCCACATTCATGATGAAGATGCTAAGTATTATTAGCCTTAGCCCCAGTATCACACATTGAGGAATGCCACTCATAACCAGCTGTTAGATTTCAAACTGTTCACCCCGATCCTTTGAAAGGATGGTCCAGCCAGTTTTCAACCACCTTGTGCTCCACCTATCTAGCCTGTATCTTCCCAGTTTTGCTACAAGGATGGGAAACTCTGTCATCTCTTTTGAGAAGGTAAATGACATCCATTTATCCCCTCTCCTCCACAGAGTCAGTCATCAAGGAACAGCACACAGGTTGGTAAGGCATGATTGCCCTTTGTAAACCCATGCTCACCACTTCTAGGCACCTTCTGTCCCTTCTGTGCTTAGAAATGGTTTTCATGAGGTCTTGCTTCACAATGTTGCCCTGCCTGCTGGAGAATGAGGAGCATCAGCATGAAATGCTGTCAAGTTACAATGATCTCTTGTTATACATAACCACACTAGCTAATGCCCATGGATTCTCTTCTTTTTGTGTTTACATTACACTGCTAGAAAGGATACTTGCTGTATGCTGCCTTATCATGCATCTTCTTGAGGCATTTTTTTTATCTGGGGATAAACTAAGGGTCACTTGGAAGCTAGTTATTTCATATGGAAAATACAACTGTTTGGTATTCTGTTTGGATCCAAACCTCGATTAATCTTCTTCAACAACCTTGGAATGTGAATATTTAAAAATGAACAACTTACCATATTTAAACAGTACCCAAGCTTAGAGAAGATTGGTTTTTATATAACAAAGTTTCATTTTACTTATACATGCTGTTTTTTCATAAAGAGAGTGATGTAGGGGCAGCTACAAAAAGTTCAACAGGGAAAGTGTGTGGGTTTTAATATGTGTTTCACTAAGCCAACATTAATTACCAATGGAGTTTACTATATTGTGCTTTTGTCAAGTTATGAACTGCTGATAGATCTTTTCTGAACACAGTGGAGCATCCCAAGAGATTCTTCAGATTCCAGGGACAAACCCAAGTTTACTTTATAAAAAAAAACAAACCAGTTCATAGTTATGAATTATGATATCTGTGCTTATGTATATTAAGGTTTCTTACATTGATGTATATAAGAATCTATTACACAAAAACTGTTCTACCTGAAATTTTATTTTCTGTATCTCACTATCTTTGTGCACTAATTGCATCTCTTGTTCCACCACTCCAGTAATTCTGAATCTGGACTTCTTTTACAGCACTGTAGTAAAAGGACAAATGTTATGAAGTATTAATGCTACTATAAAAGCAGCTGCAAAATCTCTTTGGCTGCCTGAGATTGTGCCAGATGGTAAAGAACTGGAAGTATAATAAATGTCATGTTAAGCAAGTCAGATTTGAGGGACATGTTATACATCCCACATAAATAAAACACTGCTAAAACTGACCCTAGAGTGATTAGGTTCAGGAATAAGCTCTTCTGTAGTCTCAGGAATATCTCACAGTATCTACAATGCAAAGTGTTTCTAATAGTCAGAGCACTCACATCAGTCTGGTTCTTTGCCAAGACCTGACAGCTTAGTGTAGCTACACTTCTCTAGATGCAGGGGCTGTGACAAAGCTCAGCTCTCCCCGCCGCCCCCCATGACTTTCAACAGGTATTTTTTTTTCTCAGAAAAATAAAACTACAGCCAGCCTCCTTATCAGAAATATAGAGACGATGGGGAATAAGTGTTGCATTGACACCCAAAGTTATTTCCTTGGGCTTATCCCATCACAAAAGAATTATTTGTGTTAAATTGAAAGGTCAGTGACTGTACAACTGGCTGAGGATTTTCCCTACTTGGTTGACTGGAATTCTAACATTTTGTTTCCTTCATATAAAACTTTTTAACCCTCTTGCTGTATTTGTACCCAGAGTCCCTGAGAATGACAGAATCATCCAGGTCAGAAAGGACCTCAGGAGATCTCTAGCCCAACCTCCTGCTTAAAGCTGGGTCACCTGTCAGGTCAGACCAGTTTGCTCACAGCTTTATTCAGTCTCTTCTTGAAACCTCTGAAGACAGAGATGGCACATTTCTAGGACTTTGCTCCAGTGCTCAACCACTCTCACAATAAAAACTATTTTCCTTAGATGCAGTCAGTCCTTCCCCTGTTTCAGTTTATGACCGTTGTTTCTCCAGCTCTGGCTATGCACCTTGGTAAAGAGCCTGGCTCTGTCTTCTTGATGACCTCCCTGGAGGTACTGGGGCTGCTATTGGTTCCCCTGAAGCCATCTCTTCTTCGGTCCTGTTGCCCCAGACTCTTCTCACAGGGAAGTGCTTCAGCCCTGACCATCTTGGCAGCTCTCCACTGAATTTGTTCCAGTTTATCAATGTCTTTATCTCAGGCTTGCATATGGTTATCCCACAGTCCTTTGCAGAAGCTTTTACTAGGTTATGGGATGACAGTGGGGCTAAGGCTTTATTCTCCCCATTCGCACTCCCTTCCTGGTGGGGCACAAACACCAGGTCACACGACATAGCTGCACCTGTGTGGTTGGTTATGGCACCCTTCTCTCCCTCCCATATCCTACCCTCATTCACAGTGTCGCTTGATCTATCTTTATATTTCAAAGATGGCAGACATTAAGGTAATTAATTACAGCCATAATATAAACCAAAGAGTATTCTGCATACAGTATATTAATCTGATATTTTTGCAGGTTAAAAAGACCACTATTGACAGTTCTAGGATATGTCTATACTGCACAGGTTAGAGGTACTAGCTCAGGTACTTTAAGAGCATTCCTGGGTGAAATGGCAGACTCCGCTGCTACCTGGTTTTAGTACTTGCACTACCTTATTCAGAGGTGGCGGAGAAAGACGACAAAGCCCTTCAGCATATGTGGACAAACCACAAGGATCTGAGTTTTAAGGGGTGTGTTTCCCTACAAAAGTTTGAATTGAACTTTCCATAGCTTGAGAACTGAGGAAATAGCAGACAGTGGCTGACTTCTCCAGCACACAGGCAGGTACAAGCTGTGGAAAATACAAATCCCATCTGGTGATATGTTGTAAAAACTGGTCTCATGCTGGCATTTTTCCATAATGTCAGTGAAACATCTCTATGCATTATTAAAGAGATGCATACTAAATGACAGTTAATGTTGCAGAAAATTTGTATTCTGTTATACCATAAATGGTGACAGCACAAACCAGACAAGTAAAAAAGAAAGAAGATGCAAATGGAACTGTTAATAGACACCCTGAACCGTCCTCCTTTCCCTCTGATACATTTACGCTGAAGCTGGTGACCTTTCACAAAGTAATATTGGGGTTAAAGTCATTGCACTCAGTTGGACGATACCTGGGACAATAAAGAATTCTCATAGTAGGCTTTTGTAGCATTATTAAGAATGGGAATAAATGTCTGAGAGAGAGGAATTTTAAGACTGTGCAGGGCTCTAGTTTGAAAATAATTATTCAATTTCCATAGTCAGTTACCAAGTGGTTGCTATTATCAGTGTAAATTTAGAAAGCGTGTTGTCCTGCAATGAAAGAAATGTTGTATCTGCCAATATAGATCTTTTTCTGCAGATTCATGGGATTCTCCTGCTTCATTATTCTGGAAGATGGAATATAAAATGAGAAATGCTGAAGTTGGAGAGAATACTTCAAGCTGACCTCCCTGAGTTTTATTCAAAACAAATCCTTCCCCTGTAAATGATCTTGTTAATAAGAACTGATTTTGGAGACAAAGGGTTTAAAATCCTGAGATGCAGTGTTTTTCATGGACTTCTAGACTGCAGAGTTGTCGGATACATATTAGAGCAGCATACTTCATGCTGTACTTCCTGTCTTCTCTGGCTAGAGCACACAGTTCTTACCAGGCAGAATAAAGACTTCTTATCTACGCAATCTTGCTTAAAATAGACGCAGAAATGTGTGTTTCTGTGAGCCAGGTACTGGAAGGAAGCAGTGGTCCGACTTTCAGTTCTCACCTAAAGGTACTGCTATGCAACAACTTTAATTTATAAGACAAAGAGAAGATGTTGAACTGAGCAATGTATCAATAAACCTGCAGAATACAAATGATGTCTATGCTCAGTTTCAAAAGGAAATTCCTGTACTCCTTATACACATCATGGTGAAACTCTGCCAGAGTTCATGTACAAAGTCCTGAATTAGCCTATTTATAGTTCTCAGCGCTATTTGAAAAGATGCACAAGCATGAATAAAAATCAGCACTGAAAGAACATGCCTAATAATAATAGTATTTCGAAACTCCTTAGGTCACTTAGGCACTTTACAGCTTATAGTCCTATAGCTTCTGTAGGGCAAATTCCCTTCTCAGCTTTACCGCAGAGCTGTTGTTATCAGGTAGTTTTATCATATCCATTGGGAGGGAACATGTAAGAATTGAGGACTCAGTACTATATTATGGGTACCAAAGATAAAAGAAGACAGGCATGTGAGACAAGATGCTATGATGAAGATACACTGAATAGCTTTACTATGACACAGGCTAGGTTTCACTTCACCAAATAGAATCACAGAATGGTGTGGCTTGTAAAGGACTTTTAAAGATCATCTAGCCCAACCTCCCTGCCCTGGGCAGACACATCTTTCACCAGATCATGTTGCTCAAATATCTGACCAGCCTGTCCTTGAACACTTCCAGGGATGGGGTATCCACAACTTCTCTGGAAAATCTGTTCCAGTGTCTCACCACCCTCATCGTAAAAAAATTCTTCCTTATGTCTAACCTAAACCTACCCTCTTTCAGTTTAAAACCACTGCCCCTTGTCCTGTCACTACAGGCCTTGGTAAAAAG
The DNA here is from genome assembly GCA_013401275.1 of Pandion haliaetus. NCBI lineage: Eukaryota > Metazoa > Chordata > Aves > Accipitriformes > Pandionidae > Pandion > Pandion haliaetus. Next base: position 9,494 of record VYZV01035350.1, on the reverse strand, counting down.
ACTCTCTCTGTCTTTCTTATAAGCCCCCTTTCTATACTGAAAGGCCACAATAAGGTCTTCCTGGAGCCTTCTCTTCTCCAGGCTGAACAACCCCAACTCTCTCAGCCTTTCTCCATAGCAGAGCTGTTCCAGCCCTCTGACCATTTCTGTGGCCCTCCTCTGGACCTGCTCTAACAGGTCCATGCCTTTCTTGTGCTGTGATTCCTAAAGCTGGATGCAGTACTCCAGGTGGGGTCTCATGAGAATGGAGTAGAGGGGAAGAACCACCTCCCTCGATCTGCTGGCCATGCTTCTTTTGATGCAGCCCAGGATACTCTTGGCTCTCTGGACTGTGAGTGCACATTCCCGGCTCACATCCAGCTTTTCATCCACCAGTATCCCCAAGCCCTTCTCTGCAGGGCTGCTCTCAATCCCTTTATCCCCCAGCCTGTTTCGATACTGGGGGTTGCCCCGACTCAGCTGCAGGACCTTGTACTTGGCCTTGCTGAACTTCATGAGGTTTGCAAGGGCCCAATCCTCAAGTCTGTCAAGGTCCCTCTGGTTGGCATCCCTTCCCTCAAGCAAATCAACTGCACCACTCAGCTTGGTGTCTGTCATTCACAAATTTGCTGAGGGTGTACTCAATCCCACTGTCTATGTCATTGATGAAAACATTAAATAGTACTGGTCCCCGTATGGACCCCTGAGGGACACCACTTGTTACTGATCTCCATTTGGACATTGAGCTATTGACTGCAACTCTCTGGATGCAACCTTCCAACCAATTCTTTATCTGCCTAACAGCCCATCCATCAACCCCAAATCTCTCCAATTGAGAGGCAAGAATGCTGTATGGGACCATATCAAAGGCCTTACAGAAGTCCAGGTAGATGACATCTGTAGCTCTTCCCTTGTCCCCTGATGCAGTAACTCCATCGTAGAAGGTAACCAGATTACTTAGGTATAATTTGCCCTTGGTGAAGCCATGGTGGCTGTCTCTAATCACCTCCCTGTCTTCCATATGTTTCAATATGTCTTCCAGGAGGATCCGCTCCATGATCTTACCGGGCACAGAGATGAGGCTGACTGGTCAGTAGTTCCCAGAGTCCTCCCTTTTAAAAATGAGTGTGATGTTTCCCTTTTTCCAGTGACTGGGGACTTCACCTAACTGGCATGACTTTTCAAGTATGATGGAGAGTGGTTTGGCAACTACATCAGACCATTTCCTCAGGACCCTGGGATGCATCTCATCGGGCCCAATGGACTTATATATGTTCAGATCCCTCAGGTGGTCTTGAACCCAGTCTTCACTTACAATGGGAGGGCTTTCATTCCCCCAGTCCCTGCCTCGAGCTTCAGGGGCTTGAGAGATGTAGGAAAAGAGATTACTATTGAAAACTGAGGCAAACAAATTGTTGAGTATCTCAGCATTCTCCATGTTGGTTTTCACCAGTTCTTCTGTCCTATTTATTTGGCAGTGTGTGTGGGTGTGTGTATACACTGTCTTTAATCTTCCATTTTTGGCCAACATACCTGCAGAAGCCCTTCTTACTCTTCTTCGCATCCCTTGACAAATTCAGCTCCAACTGTGCCTTCAGCTTTCCTGATTCCACCCCTACACATCTGGGCAGCATCCCTATATTCTTGCCAGGATCCATGTCCCTCGTTCCACTGCTTATGCATTTCCTTCTTACACTTTAGTTGGACCAGGAGGTCCTTACTGATGCATGCCAGTCTCCTGCCTTCCTTGCTTGATTCCTTACACATGGGAATTGAGAGCTCTTATGCTCTAAGAATAATGTCCTTAAAGAGCTGCCAGCTCTTTTCAGCTCCTTGAGAGCAGTTTCCCAGGGGTCCCATTCACTAATTCCTTAAACAACCAAAAGTTTGCTCTCCTAAAATTCAGGGTCCTGACTCTACTCTTCACCTGGCCCATATCCCTCAAGATTGAGGTGTTTGCATCTCAGTATAGGCGTCTACAACTCAAGTCACTCAGAGCTACCTTAAGGGTTGATGGAGGGCAACTCAACCATTTCCATGCAGTCTACAGCATGACTGCCAAATTCCATTCGTAGTTCCTAATCTACAGCAGTAATTTGAAAGAGGCGAGGGAAGAAGTTTGGAGGTGATTTTGGAAGGTATTTCAAATGTAAGGCTGAAAACAAAAGGCTGTATTATATCACCTACGAGTATGGGATTTTGAGGGTGGCCTTGTTAAGGCTAGAGCCAGCTCAAGGCTTCTCATCTGATTGGGTAGGTTGCATTTTGTAAGCAAGATCACATCAAAAAGACACACGATTTGTAAAATTATTTTCTCCTCTTAACGGACGCAGTCTAGCTAAAACATAAACACTGTATTTGGAAGCTGAATTAGATCTCTATGCCAAGGGAATCTTTTAATTATTCAGATATGGCCCTTGGGTCTGATAAAGCCTTACCCATGCTGAGGATGTATCAAGATCAGCAGTTTTTTCTGCATATCGCTCTAAGCAGCTGAGTACCACATCAGTTAGTAACAAACAAACAAACAAACATTCACTGTGTTCCTGATCTCAGAAAAAGAAAACACATAATAAAAGCTGGCACTTCTTCCTCAGTTCACAATTTTTCTTAGGAAAAAACTGATTTAACTGCATGAATCTTTTTGTAGCACAGAGGGATTCTTCTCTATGTGAAATATTTTGTCTCTTACCATTGACCCCATGTAGCAGGCTTCCTACTTCCACAGTTCTTGAGATTTTATCAGATTCACATCAGTACCTTTCATCTTGTAGTTCTGCTTTGGTAATAACTTCACTATACCCTTGCTTTGAGGGCTACATTAATTATGAACAAGAATCATCCAGTATTTATCATTGCAGATAGCAGAGAAATCAAAAACTAATCATGATACAGATTAACTAACTACAGGGTGACCTGGATTGCTTAATAGCCTCAGTTCATTTGTAAATGTCTTTTAATGTGGTCAAATGCTAGGTTATAGTCATAGGTCAATGAATGTAAAATGTAGGACTGTCATGCTGGAATATGGTGGATAACCCATTAAACATTACACCCTTTTTGAATGATTCATATATCAGTCTTTCTCTGTTTTAATTAGGTGGGGATATCAGTTAGAAATAGCAATGTGATTTACTACTGTATATTCCGCAATAGTAAAGCTTAATTTTGGTGTTCATAATTCAAAAAGTATATTGCAAAAATTTGAAAAGGTTGAGAAAAGATGCACACAAGTGATTAGCAAAGAGGTTTAAAAAGTGTGAGTTGTATTATTTCTTAAAAATAGATTGAGATTAATAATCTTGAACTCTGCAAAGAGAAATCTTTTCGTAGTAAAGAATCTGTTCAAACAGCAGGCAAACTGTAACATGATACAGTGGCAAAAAGCTAAGCTAAACAGTGAAACTAAAAATGAGATGCCCAACTTTTAACAGTGACTGTTAGTAATCCCTATTGCCGTAACTCATGGCGTCAGCCAGAAGTTACAAATTTAATACAGGAATCACTCTGATTCTGTGGCTTGGGTTACACAAGCTAAACAAAATGATTTTTAAAATCCCTTATGACCTTAAAGTTCATTAACATAAATCTTTGAGCCTATGATCTTCTATCACTTTGAAGAAATGATCCCTTAATTTCCAGGTTTTCAAGAATTTCCATCTTTTAGTCACTGCTATAAAAACATAAAAGTTTCCTACATTCTGCATTTGTGAATTCCGTTAAATTTGAGAATTCTGGAGGCCATATAATCCTGAGCTTTAACACCACAAAAATTCAGTCAATAAAATGCCCATGAAGACCACATGTTGTGTTTCTAACGGTCTTTGTACTTTTTGAAGAAGTTTCTTCTGAACCCTGGACTGGTAATGAACTTGTGAAAGCCTGGAGCCATTTATACTGTGATTTTTTGCATTTAAAATACGTGAACACTAGACCGCAAAAGCATTTTGTGGCTGTGATGAACTACGTCTCATACCTTCAGTTTCGGAGAGACTCCTCTCTACAGTTTCGGGTACTTTATGCACCGGTTCCAGAGGAAACACATTTCTCTCAGTCAAGATCTACACAGAGCCAACACATACAGAGTGACTCACTGTCTATTTAGATTAAACAGCTCAAAAAGAAATCCCGGAATCCCCTATGTCGTTTCTCTACTGTGCAGGCAGCTCCACTGAGAACCCTGCTGCTCCGGAGGTGAAACCACCATGCAGTCTGCCATCAACTCTGTGCTTACAGTTCACTGAAACTATTACCCATGATAAATATAAGACTCTTACTTAGTGGCTGTCACATACCCCTGCTGAGTCACCTGGAGCAAACAGGAGGGAATGGCACCACTTATCAAAGCACCAGGCCTTGATTTCACCCACTTCTCTGGCGCGCCGGCGACGGACAGCCCTGAGGCACCTCAGCCCCTCTGGGCCAACAGCCCCACCGGGAGATCAGCCCGTAGCTGGCCGGGAGAAAAATGAACTCCCCCTTGAGACGGGAAGCGTCTTGCCCGAGGACTCTCCCGGCGGGGCAGAGAGACGCGGTGAGGAGAGAGGGTCTAACGGCAAACCAAGGCCGGCCGCGCAGCCGTGAGACGCGCAGTACCTCACTCCCCAGCTCACGCGGCCCGCCCTCCAACGGGCGGTGGGGGCCGACGGCCCGCCGCAGACACGTGCTGCCGTCCTGACTGGTCATAGGTCCTCAGAGCGACGGGAGAAACAGCCAGTCACAGCGTGCGTTACCGCGAGGGGCGGGAGGGCTGCTGTGTGCGCGCCTGCCTGTGAGAGGGAGCGGGAGCTCTACCCTGCCCGCTGCTCCCCAGCCCGGTCCGGCCCGCGGGGAGGGGCCGAGCGGCCCTGCGGGAAGGAGGCGTCGCGGCCCGCTGTCCCCGCCGCCCCTGCCTCGCTGTGCCATGGAGGACGTGTTGCCCTCGGGCCTGCTGGAGGTCTGCCTGCTGGTCGGTGTGCCCAGGGAGCGGGTGAGGGCGCTTCTCCAGGTGAGAGGGGGTTCGGTGCAGGGAGGGAGCGCGGGGCGGGCGGACTCGGCGGTGCCCGCCGGCTGGGTGCCCCGGCTGGTCTGTGGGGCAGCTTCTGTCAGCGCGGTTCTCTCCTCGGAGGTCTAAACGGAGTCTGAGCAGGGCCAGCTCCTCCCCGGCCGGACCTCTCTTCCCCCGCCGTACGGACTTGAGTAAAACTATTGGGTTGCGTTGTTGCTGTTACCATTGGATAGAACTGAAATACTTTAAAGAAAACTTGTTTTAACAGGCGATCATAACAAAGTAGGGATAGTTTGGTAGTGGTGTTAAGCAATTACGCATTTTCAAAGTTCTGAGCTTAGATGAAGAATGCAATGTAGCTTTATATAAGCAGGAACAGCAAAATGCTGCAACAATGCATATCCTTTACTGGATGACATCCCATTTCCCGTCTTCCGTTGGAGATAAAAGCTAAAGATAGGGGAATAAAGCCTGGTAACTTGTATCCTTAGGGTAACAACAAGTGGTTTAAATCCCTGTGAGCTTAGTGCTCTGAATTTGGCACAACCTGAGCAATTAAGATACAGCAGAAGTTAATGGGTTGGTTTCTGTTTTGAATATGTGGTTAGTAATTTGCTTATGTCTATAGCTGCTTCGCATGTGAGTTAACAAAGTCCTCTTCCTGATTTTGCTTTGTTAAAATGTGCTGATGGTTTTGTTAGATACCTACGAGCCGCCCGCTGTGACAGTAGCTGTGGTGCCAGCACGTGCTGAAAAGCCAAGCTGCTCCCAGGGATCTCGGTTGTCTTGCTTGAACTTGAATTTGATTGCGCGCTCTAATAGCATTAGATAAAGAAGTCTTTGTTAAACTTGTTGCTGCTCACTCGCTCAGGAGATGGCTTTTGCTGATGTCAGCTTCTTAAGTGATACCAGCTAAGCAGAGGCTCAAATTCCAGCATCTCATTCATGTATACATTCAACTTGGGAAAACAGTTGTGCCATAAATGTCACCACCAGTCTTTTGAAATCCGTGTGTATGTGTTGTTTAGGCATCTGCGTGAGAAGTAAACCCAAAAGAAGGTGGATTTCTTTTTCATTCCAGTCTGCTCAGTTGGATCTCATTGCTTCCAAAAACCTTGTAGAACAACAAATAAGAAATTGGCTACAAAAAGTATAAGCCATTCCAATCACATCACAGGTTTTGAATTGTTTCTTTTCTCAAGGCATAAAATGGAGTGTCAGAAAGGAAGGCAGTCCCTACGCTTGTCAATATTAACTGTAGTAACGTCCCTGCAAGCTGTTACGCCACAGGGATTTCAGTCGCTGTCTTAGGGCAATTTTATAGATGTACTCCACTTGCTTTTCCTTCTGCAGAACTATCTACATGATGAAATGGTGGAATATGTTTTGTGTCTAATTTCAGTGAATGTAGGAAGAAGAGACCTTACTGACAGAAAATAACGTTTCAGTGGAAAGTAGCGGACCTCTGATGATATTTACAGATGAAACAGCGGGATGAAAATCTTGATTTTGAAAGTGTGTTTGTGCATTCTTAACTTTATTGCAATATAGAGTAATAAAGTCAATTAAGTCAGTGGGAATATGATATAACCCACTCCCAAAGTGAGATGGGGATTCCAGGAAAAGAAGATACAGTTTTGCACTCAAGCTCCTGAAACTGAAGTTCCTGGGCTGTCTGTCACCCATCAATTGTCCTTATTGCTGAGATAATTGTCACTCTTAAGATTTCAATTTGAAGAGATCAAAGGCCGCTACTTTCAGCTAGAGATTACTTTTTTAGTGTTGGAAGTGTGTATTTTGTAAGAATGAGATGTACACTAGTGAACATCATACAGCCATCTTTGATAAGATTTCTTTCCCCTAACTTATCTTCATCTATAAAGCTGGGTTTCAATATGGCAAGTATGACGTGCAAGCTGTCCGTGAGATGTCTCAGATCTTCCTATCAGCTCCATCGCTGGGTTCTGTATCTACCTACCACAGTCAGTGGTACAGATGTTGTCTCTTACAGTGTCTGCATTGTGCTTTCTGGCCCTGCTAATGCAGACATAACCACCAAACCAATTTTTCCTACTTCTGTAATGCCCCCCTGGGTGTCAAGTTGCGCAAAAGAAATGAGGTGTGATCAAGTTCAGCATTAGTGAGCAGTGTGTGCTTGTGGCAGTGAAAAATAACTGAAATGGCCTGCATCATCAGGAGCGTAGCTCACAGGCGAAGGGAAGAGATTATTAATAGTATTGCTATTACTCAGCACTCTTGAGGATGCTGTCCCACATTTGGGTACCTTGATACCGGAGAACTGCTGACAAATGGGAGCAAGACCAGAAGAAGCTAAGCTATACGAGTGCTGGAGCACAAGGGGAGGACAATCTCCTTCCTAAGGGATTTCTGAAACTTTACTGAATGACACCCAAAGCAACCTGATCTAACTTCAAAGTTACCATTGCTTTGAGCAAAGAGTTGCCCTAGAACCTCCAGAGGTTCCTCCCAACCTAATTTTTCTAAGGTTTCATACTTTTCCCCACCCAATTATTCCTTAAAGAAGCCAGTTCTTTCATGACATTCAAAATTAAATTAACTTCTTCAGTGATGGGAAGAGGAGAATGAGATCAAGGAAACACCAAATAGCTGAGATCACGCCCCAATCTGTGGTTTCAACGCACTAGTTCTTGTTTGTGTCTAAAATAGTGCAGTCATTGTAAAAAGTCTGTCTCTTGTCTATGTCCTATACAGCACCATTGTTACAGGAACATAATCAGTAAATGGGGATGGAATAAAATCCCTGATTTGTGGAATGTTGAAGAATTACAGGAAAGAAAACGCATTAGTGTTTATAAGAAGCTATGTATGATGCAAGGACA
>VYZV01035349.1:11160-51397 GCA_013401275.1 Pandion haliaetus | reverse complement strand
AATTGAAAGATACTAATGATTAGCAGGTGTGTCAGTTCAACTTCTTTTGAAAACTAAAATAGGGCCTTTTTTTTTTATGCTAAGAAAATACAGAAGTAGTATTAAGGAGTCTGTTTTCAGCAGAGGTTAAGCTCTATGAGAGAGGAAATGGAGACCTAGGAAAAGGAATGAAAAATGATTGCTAATAGGCCACCTAGAGACCTCAATTTTGATTGTAAACAGTGTATGCTTGGGAGGTGTATAGTTGCAGAAGAAATAACCTAAAACTCTAGGGGCTCTTTTGGTCTGGTGTTAACTTAGTTCAGCAGAGTTGGAATGCTCTCAGAGCAGAATTAATAGGGTGGTGATTCAGGTATACTAGATTTAAACTTTAGCACTTTTCAAATTTTGTAAGATAGATTCAAAGACTCCAGCTCTGAAATTCAGCATGCTGGAATATCACTGCAGGCTTGAACAGAGCAAGAGAGCTTAAGTATGAAGAAGTACCTTTGTTCTGTCACTGATTCTAGGTGTGACTCTATAAATAGCACGTAGAACCTACAAGTATTGTGGACTCTGACAGAAGCTTGGTTTGGGTGCCTGGATTCTTTGCAGCGTCTTGAAGAATGTTAGGCACCTCAGAGCACAGTCTGGATGATGGACCATAATCCAGACCAAGTAAGTAGGAAACACTAAATATAAGGGTGTGCCTGAAAGGTGAGGGCTGGGTATCTGGGTTTCTGCTTCAGAATTCTTACCCGAGAAGAGGTGCCTACTATGCTTCTCTTCTCAAAAATAAAATATAATTTTTATTTCACGTGCCTGCCTTTCCTTTGAACTAGTCTAGTGGAGGGAGTGTGGGGATACAGGCTACACCAGGATGCAGCAATGTGGGAAGACACAGCAGGTGTTTCTGATGGTGAGACATTGTGGAGGAAAGAAGACACTATTTGCTGGGCCGGAGGTGGGATGGTGACTGTTTCTTGCTTCATGGTTAGAGACCTGATCTAGTTTTGTGAAATACAGCCACTGAGTTAAATGTGGCAACAGTACTTTGCCAGGTGGATGTGCAGTGCCTTCATTTATCCGGTACCTGAACATGACTCCCACAAATAATAAACAGTGACTGATGGTAGCACGTCAGTCTTGACAGTGTGTAAGCTTGGAGACTGCTTTTAATTTCTCTTAGCCTGAATTTTGAATTTGCTTGTTTTAAGGCCATTTCAGGAGTTTCTAATGCTTGTAGTGTTAACAGAAACATCATTCTGGGCTGTTACAAGTTTTCAGTTTTGGTGAGGAGACAGAGGTGTTCTGAGACTGTTTAAACCTTTTTGTTTACTAAACCTTTTTGTTTACATTCACTTTTAAACTACTGTGTGTTGTATGCCACCTCTGATAATAAACGTTGCTAATGTTCTCTGATGTGCTCTCCAGTGCAATGATCAGCCTTTTGTCAGCTCTTGGAACAAAACAAAAACTTTAAGTCAAAGAAACACAGTAGTGTTATTAGATATTGCCAGAGGTCCAAATAGAATATAAAGTGGCATTTCCTTGCTCTCCTAATGAAAATGAGTCACAAAGCCAGTTTTACCTATACCACTGTTTTCACTAACAACCAGAAAGCAAATCTGAAAAAGATGGACTGCTGAGAAGCTCTGTTAGGTTTGGCAATAGTCACAAACCCACTAGAATCCAGAAAAGAAACAAGGCTTAATGGGACTTGAAAATAGAGGCATGTGAGTGTTGTCCCTGGATAGTTGCCTCCTTCAGCAACATTTTCTTCTCCCAGCTTTGTCTGTGCTGTTTGCTCAGATGTCAGGCTCTGCCTATAGATCTGTCTCTGAGTATGTCTAGCACAGTGGAAATGGAGACTTGATCTGGGCTGCAATCTTTCTCTGTTACAAATAATAAATATAATCACTTAGCATCCATGTTATGTGATACAACTAGCTTGAATGTCATCCCTTTCCTGCATGGGGGCAGCCATTTCTCTTCTGTTTTCCTTCACCTCCCAGCGTGTTGCCTGCATTCATATGTGTGGAATGTGTGGACAGAAGAACATCATCCTCTGTGGAGGCTGCTCCTCTATTTGTTCAAGAAGGGGAGGAATAAACTGAGCCATTAGTGGGAGAAATAGAGCCTGAGCACACAGCAGCAACCATTTTTTAATAAGTCTATTTGTACTGGGCCAGCGGGTAGCCCTGACGTTGAGTCAAGCCTGAGACTGGATCTGGCAGCCAACCAGTGTTCTGCTGAGAAGCACCTAAATTATGCATCTTATTTAGTATATTTATTAAAAGATCTTCTAACATTTCCAGGCAAATGTCCCAAAACAAATGCTACTATCATTTAATAGCCTTGCAATCCTGAGCTACATTTAATGCATTACAATTCCCTCATAATAGTTTTCTGGTGTTTGTTGAGCTTCATCTCTCAATGGCATTTTATAAATTGTTATGGTAGAGAGATATTAAGGGGAAGGAGTTCTTCCTGGGCTAGAGGTGTGGAGGAAGATGATTAGTGCCTGTGAAACTGAGATGGATCACGCTGCCTCCCCGGCATGCCTGGGTTCAAGCATTAAATTCGTGACCTGGTGTTTCAGGCGGGGGGAAGCCCAGCTCCATCCTGACTTACAGCAAAGCCTGGCATTGCAGCCGTGGCTGCTCTGTAGAAAGGCAGCTGCCACTTGGGTCAAGCAGTGCAGTGACTTCTGCTAATAAAGCTGACACACATGCTGATTGATCTCAGGCAAACACTGTGGGGTTATTCACACTTACTTTGAAACTCCCCTCTCCCCTTTTTTTTTTTTTTTTTACCTTCTCAGTTTTGAGGAGATCAAAAATACCTCCTGGAGAACAGCTTACACCTCTGCAAGCTTTCTAGCATTCCTTTGTAAGCATGGAGTTTCTGCCTAGGAAACAAGCTTTTTTCCAAGTCTAGCCCTAACATGGTCTGCTATGGTGTTTTAATAGGACATCAGGCAGCTGTACTACAGAAGTCTTTCTCTGACTGGAGCTACAGGTACTAGGATTCCTTTACACTGTGCTGAACCTTTTTACAGATTAAAACCATCAGATCAGAGCTGAGGATCTCAGCTTGTGACTGGAGTTTAGCTTACTTGCTGAATGCTCAGTAAACCCCATGTCACAGAAAGCAGTACAGCCTTCTGACCAACTCTTCCTTTTTCATTATCCCCTACAGCCATATTTTGCTTCTCAGCAGCTGTGTGCCTCCCTTACCAAGTGAGCAGTTCCCACAGGTGCTACTGGCTGGGCTTTCATCACGGGAACTGCTGTATGCATGTTTGAGCAACACTCAGTAAATCTGCATCCTGATAGGGCCTAGGTATAGGTCCTGGCTTGAATTTCCAGCCCTTTTAAAAACCTGTTCTAGCCAACTTGCTGTCTGTATTTTTTACTTTATCCAAATGATCTCTCTAGAAGGGCATATTAAAGTAATGTTCCCTAGAGATGGAAAGAAATCACCAGATGATAGCATTTTAAAAAAACTCAGAAATGATCCAAATGTAGTGGAAACCACTCCTGGACAGCTCTCTCCCCCTGTGTAATAGTTAAAAAGTGAGATGAAAAGTATGGCATCACCCTTTGGAGTAGCAATAATTTGTAGTCAGCAGCATGTTACTGATCATCAAATCATCAGTCTTCTTGCGTAAAGGCTGGTACAGGTAGCCTAGAGACAAATTGGCCTTTTGCAGTAGTGTACATGGGACACATGGGCTTCATGCCACAGATTCGTATTTCACCTTCTTCAAAATGCTTAGTGTTCAAGTTTGCTTATTTTTTTATACTCAATGCTCTGTTCAAGTGGTAACAGTTTAAAGCATAGTGACATAGAAAGCAAGGGAGAGAATTAACTATTACCGCTTTACATTAAATGTTAGCACTCCAGCTATTATAGGTGGGCCTCATTAGACTGCCAATTGTACCAACTCCACAACAGTTAAGGTTGAGAACCATATGTTATTTAAAGGTCAATTCCTTTAAAAGATCCAGTTTTTCAGTTGCCAGACTTAACGACATGGCCCAAACAATTCCCATGTTGAATGTCAGCTTGATGCAGATACTGTTTTTGGATACACTGTCCTAAATGGCTCTGTTTTTTTGAGAATGAGAAAGGGGAAAATGTAGTTTGTTTAGTTGTTTTCAATGCCATCCTGCTTTGGAGGAAGAAGTTAATATGTGGTTTAATGAACATGTCTTTGGAAACACGTTTACATATCTTCTACAGATTTTGCTTAGAAATTTGCAGCTAAATTCTGTGTCCACAGTGAGAGCACCCCTGTGAGAGATGATCAGAACCTCACCTATGACTGTAACTTTGAAATGCTGCAAGCAATGGCTGCTCTAGGTGCAAACACTTGAAGAGGCCTGGCAGACAATAAGCAACTGGGGAGTGAGGCAATTAAAGTTGTCCATGCAATTCTTTCCCTTTTGTTAGATGAACTTCAGTAGCAGAGACATGATACTAAACACTTTTTTGTAGTAAGGTTTCTGTCTCATTCAGAACACAACATTGTATACTAAGGGTTTTCTTTGTAAAACCTTGAAGATACTGAGAGGTGGCGGTCGAATGAGAGAGGAGACAGCAGGAAAAGAATTCATGGTTTCTTTGTTATGGCAGCTGGATTCTACCTGAGGAAGCCATCCTATATTTGTAGGTGATGTGAAGCAAATGACTTACACCTGATTAATGAAAACCATGGGTTTATTTTACTTTCAGAATGCCTCGATTGAAGACCCTCAGTAATTTCACATAAGTGTTGTTTGTATTGGGTCTGGCTGAGATGCAGTTAATTGTCCCCATAGCAGCCCTCGTAGTGCTGTGCTCTGTATTGGTAGCTAGAAAGGTGTTGATAACACACCTGTGTTTTGGCTACTGCTGAGCAGTGCTTGCACAGCATCAAGGCTGTCTCCAACATTTCCCTCCCCCCTCAATGGCAGGCTGGGGCTGGGCAAGATCTTGGGAGGGGACATACCCAGGACAGCTGACCCAAACTGACCGAACAGATATTCCATACCATATGACATCTGCTCAGCTTTAAAAGCTTAAGTAAAAGGGAGATGGAAGAGGGGACATTATTTACTTTTGTATTCTGGAGCAACTGCTATGAGTACTGAAGCCCTGCTTCCCAGGAAGTGGCCAGACATCACCTGCTGATGGGAAGTAGAAAATAAAATCTTAGTTTTCCTTTGCTTTCACATGCGACTTTTGCTTTGGCTTTATTAAACTGTCTTTATCTTGACCCGTGAGCCTTTTGTTATTCTCTCCCCTGTTGAGCTGAGGAGGGGCAGTGATAGACTGGCCTTGGTGGGCACCTGGCATCCAGCCAGCGTCAACCTACTACACCAGAGTAGCCCAGGAATGACAAGTTGCAAGGAAGGAAACTGTACTAGGAGAATATTCATGACTGAATATTTAATAAACACTGAATACAGAATGAGCACTCTAGCAAGAGTCATGAAATGCATTAGATACCTGGATGACACTTACTGTCCATGCTCACCTTTTGGTTAGTAACTTCATCAGCCACAGGACTCTCCTAACCACAGGAATTTAGGGCACACTTTTTCTCCCAGTCTGTGTTCTTTGTGCTGCCTCTTTAAATGTTGAAGTTGTTTGTTCATTCACAAGTGGGAACAGCTAGTAAATTAGGCAGTTCGTAATTGTAGGAACCCACTTAAATGAAACCGTGAATTGTTTTGGGCAGTTCTCTCATTGTTCAGTTTTAGTGATTTTTAAAAGGACTCTTTTTTAGTGTCAGGGTGTTTTTAATTCTTGCCTAATTTAGGTTCCCTGTAGGCTAAAGGTAACCTCAAACAATTTAAAATCCAGACAAGATATATGTATGAAAATCCCCTAAAAAATAGTTATTGAGTGTATGGGCTCAGGACTGGTATTTTCAGTGGGAATATTATTTTCTCTTTTCAAGGTTCTATCTTTGATGGACTTGATTGTTCATAAAAGCAAGCAGTGAAGATGCTGAATTCTCACAGGCTGCAGCTAGCCCTAGGCCAACTCAGAAAGCTCAGTTAAAGCCAGCAGCATTATAGGAGCTAGTGCTCTCCATCCACACCTATGCTGTTGCTCATAGATTGATTTGGCTGTCCTCAGGGAGGTTTGGAGGCAAAGCAGCACACCCTGTACCTGTATTCCTCATGATGTCTTAGCACGTGCTTATTGGCCTTCTCAGGCTTACCACTAGCTGTGTGCACCACTAGGGCTGTGAAGATGATGTTACAGGACGAACATGTTCTCTCAGATGTGTTTCTTTCTGTCATAATAGGTATCAAGGTCTTTCAGGATTGTTTAATTTATCAATAAACCAAACAAATTAATATACTCTAGCAACCATTACAATATACCAGTGGTGAGTCCTAGGAGAATTGCTGTTTGTATATGTTCAGCTCTTTGTGACAGTATTGATGCAACTTACCCAAAAACCTTGATGATTTAACTTAGTTTCCACAGGAATCATGTAAGTTATTAGCACCATACCTGAATTCTACAAATTGCTTTTTTCCAAGTCCTGTCTGACTTTTATCCAGTTACACACTGTGTAGACTATAGTAAAGATCCAGACAAAATGGTGGATAATACAAAGGCAGTTACATACTGATTTAATGCCCTTATTGTTGGACCAAACCCCTTTTTCAGTTGATGATAATAATTAAAAGCATTAAAGAGTGCTTCATCCTGTATAAACACAAGACGTCAGTATAGAGCCAGATCCGGCAAGTGCCTAAGCAGCTAAATACCAGTTAAGTGTATAATTCCTAATCTGAGCCAGAATTTCTTTGTTTGGAGCTTCTTTAAAAGACTCCTTTCCACTGCAAAATAATTAAGCCTTACAAAAACTATTTTACAGTGAGGAAACGAAAGGAGAGTGTCTTTTCTTTAAAGAATGACTCCCCTGTGACCATCTAAAAGTGATGTGCTATTACATGTGGGGGTCACATATCCTGGCTCGCAATTTCCTTCTAAAGCCATGATGTTATACCACCCACTTTGCCAAAGCCATCAGTCTTGGACAGAAAAAACCCTAGCATTCACTTGTGACAGCTCTTACTATTCAGTCTCCTAGGGTAACACCATTTCTAGTGCTAACTCTTAAACCATGACCTTTATCTAACTGTCCAGAAGAAAGAGGCTACTGTTGCAAGAGATTGTTAAAGACCTTCCTCTGAATTGAAAAGTAGAGTGAAATATCTAGCTTGTAAAAGGAGAATAAGAACTGAGAGTAAACAAGGTAATTCCTACCTGTTGTAACCTTGGTTTCTGAAGGTCGAGAATTGTGTTGTTCATTTAAATAATATTAATTTTCCATCATATTAGTTCCACATGAAGATTTTAAATCCAGTGCTGATATCTGGGAACAAGTTTTTCCAGGAGTGGTGAATATACTAATTTGGAAGAATAAATAAAGCACATATTGCAATCAGGAAAGAATATGGACTGGAAAGGTGGGGATGGAGACTATGCTACAGGGAGTTCAATATGCATCCAGATTAACAGATGAACCAATGTCAGAGATCTTTTTGCTGCCTTCTACTCTCAAAACATAGGTATACTGTTATGATTTATGGTAACTCCCTGTTGCTCTCAGGCAGGTACAGGTTATATCTCATCTGAGAATTGCTGTGCCACTTTTCTCCAAATAGAAGAGGAATCTCATTGTGTTGCACCAAGAAGTCTTGGATTATCTTAGTCTCACTATGGAGTAACAAAGCAGAGATTTATTCCAAAATAGAAGTGCTTTAACAGTACAATTTAGTTTAAAAACCATTTATATTTTTTTTTGAGTGAATACATACATGGGTATGAAGGATGACGAAGGAAAAAGTGCAGGGCTTCACAGCTGCTACCTGAAGTAGAACTGTCAGATCTTTGGTGCTTTGTAAAGCTGAAGCCTCTGGAAGGCTTACTAAATTAACGTCTTTCAGGACTTTTCTTCTTTGTGCTTCTATTTCTCTTCAGAAGTTATTTGGGATAGGGTATAAATCATGGGATGCAGCTATCCATGTTCAATGCTGACTTGTAGGAGAACTCCTTACTGCTTCTTATAATTCTAAGGCTATTGTGTACTGCAGGTGCTTGCATTCACAGCATTTTTTTCTCTCACATGTTATGTGAGTAAGGGGGACATTTCACAAGCTAAAGATGGAATCTCTGTGACAGCATGATCATCCGCCTCCTCCAAGTGTGGCAGAGTGGCTGTGCCATGCATTAAATAAATGACTAGATCTTTGTAATGCCAATGCAACTTTATGGGTGAGGGTTATTTGTATTTATAGCATCCATAAAGCAATTTATAGTCCTTCTGCTGCCTGTTATTTTGTGCTTCTGAGCAGAAAAAATGGACTGCAATGACTTAAAGTGCAACTCAGGGGTGCTTCAAAGGTTGAAAGGCTTTCTGGGTCAGAGACAGTGAATGTGAGTAGCAATAATAACTACTCTTTTTTGTTACCTTGTACTTAGAGCTTTGCCTTTGGGCTGCTGATCTCCTTGGGGAGAGCAGATGTTAACCATGCCTTGCAGCATGCATGTTTTCTAAGTCTGCAAATTAGGAAATGATGGTGCTGAGGTGACAGGCTGTATCCCCTACCAGAATGTGGTGCTTAAAGCAGAACTGAAGTCCCCGAGTCTGTTGGAAGGTGCTACTCAAATAGTTCTGTTTTAATCTTTGTAAATCTGGAGGTACTAGAAGACTGCAACTCAAAACTAAATTTGAAGCTTAGTACTTAGTCAAACAGGGGAGTCTGAGGACAAAGGCACCATCTGTTGAAAAAGGGACAGGATCATTCTTGCTATTTGATCCTGCCTCAATCATAGGAGATGGTGCCTTAACCTCTGTACAGAGGGTCACGATGCCTTCTGGTAGTGGTGGTGTGCATAGGTTTTCACATACATACAGGGGAAGAAAGATGGGAAGAAAGGCTGAAGAAAGCCAGTGAATAGTATGTTACAAACCACAAAATGGTTGTGTGTTTGTTTATCAACAGCCTCTCCAGTTTTGCTTACTAGTGATAGCTAAAATGATACTGTGCCTCTGTAAACATATAAAGAGTAGCACCTGATACCAAGAAGTTAAATAATTCTCTAATTTTGGCATCACTGATGTCTCTAGAGGACACATTAATCAAAGTGGATGGGAGGTTTAAGACTATAGCATCATTAAACCTTAAAACAAAGTGCCTTAAACCCATCTATTTTTCTCCAGATAGCAGTACTAATCCAGTCACTGAGCTATATTACTGAGTCACACTTCAATTCATTTTCCGAACTGTAGGAAATTTTGAGAAGACAATGTATACTGCAGTGGCAATCCAAGAACTGAAAAACTGCTACAATAAATGAAATCCAGGCAAAAAAACAAAACCAAAAACCAAACAAAAAGACTCTTAAACTTTAAGATTACTAGGATTGTCTCTTGGCATACTATCTTCTGTCTGTTGCTGGCCAGGCATGTTTCATTATAGAAAACACTCTTACGTATTCTCTGAGGAAATATACATACTTTGAAATCCAGTGGGCTATTTTGCAATAACTTTTTTCTTCTTCTTTTGTTGTGAGTAAAGAGCAAAGCAGGCATTTGTATCTGCTGCCTGTGCCTGCTACAGCTAATTTTTCAATTTACATACATAAATAACCTGCCAAAACTAATTACTTCTCTTCAAATTCTAAATACATTCTTTCTTCTTTTCCTCCCCTACATCTGCCTTGGTTTAATTATTTTTTCATCAGTTGTCATTTTAGGAGCTGGTTTGGTCTAAAAAGGGATGATCATACATGTCTTGTTATTTTAATTTAACTAATTAAGATTGCTGCTTTCGTCTTGGTATCTGGAGTCAGAAATGGAGTGGATGCTCATATATTGCTGCTCTTGATTTGATGGATAAAGAAATTGTTGTGATCCAACATTATCTAGTAAATAACTCCAGCAGAAAAACTCAGGCCAGGGTTTGCAAAACTGGATGGTTGATTTTCAAAAATGCTCATCAGAATTAACATCCCAAATCCCATTTCAGTTTGTTGCACCTTTCCTATATAATCTCTGGTGCATGATTAGTCAGAGGAGGTGGTTCAGGAATGAGTTGTCCGGCACTGCTAGTTAACAGTGCAAAATTTAAGTATCAGAAATACCAGTGAACTTCTATATAACCTTGAGTGTATCTAACTCTTTGTGGATTTCTTGAAAGAATTTATGCTTTAACAGAACTCCTCATATCATGAAGGATCCCAGTCATGACAAGGTCTTACAGTTTTCTTTATACCTGTTCCTTCTTTGGGGTTCTTCAGATTAGGGGTTCTTCTATCTCACTGCATTGCTTAGCTGGGAGCACATCTAAGCTCAGGTACTGGACTCTTCACAGGCCATTTGAGGAGAAACTTTATCCAGCAGCTCTGTGGCAAAGGTACTTGCCCAGCACAGGGAAATCTAGTTTTGTCTCGCTTTTGCCTGAATAGACTTGAAATTATCTTTCTTATCCATAAGGCAATAATCTGATGCACTAGCTGTGAGCGATCCAGTAGTGGTAGAAAGGACATGTTCTTACTCTCATCCATTGAAAGCTATTTCTCTCCAAATGAAGCAATTAAATAAGCAGAGAAGGTCAACCTGAGTTCACCATAAATATGATACTTTCAAGTAGATGCAAAGGTAGCAGGTCCATGGTTGCTGTGATTGCAAGCGTGGATTAAGTTTGCAATTGTACTGTGTGTAGAACAAGTAGATATCAGTGCCATTTAACCTGCTTGCCCCCTGGAGCAAAAGGGGCCAGGCCTGCATGGCCTAGTCCAGATACCGGTGACAGCAGTTTCTCACAGATGTGTTCTAAAATGAGGTGATGAGGATTACTCTCTCCTGGGCCATTGTTCCAGGAAACGTTCAGGCTCTTCTCTCCAACTCCCATCTATCTGCTTTCCTTGCACATTCTTACCCATCTCACTTCTCACTCATCCTACCTCCTTCTCTTCAAGGATGTTCCCAGGCTGAGACAAACAATTCCTATGCTAGACTTGTTGGTCTTTGTTTTTTAACATATCACTCAGACATATTTGATTTGGTCCTGGTAGATGGACCTTTATTTTGTGTTGTAATTTGCCACACAATCTTCATTATATTATTCTTTAATTTCAAAAAGAGCTTTTCCAGTCTCACTCTGCTTCCCTGAGGTAAGTGTCTTTGACCAATGCGACCGCAGGACACTTAGGGAAGTGAAATCTTATTCCACCACAAGTCAACTGAAATTCTGGAGACAAGACTTTATCTTGACATTTTGACACTAAGTAACATTCTTCCTGTTTACAGGTCTGAGAATAACACAAATTTCATTACATGCTCTATATGCTAAAGTTTTAGCTGTGGTTTTACTGCCAAAGAATCTGGTCTTTCATGTATCCAGTGGGAATACTCTAACTGTAACATCCAGAACTCCCGTTTGCCAATACTTTCTGAGAAAATCCTCAAAATACATCTTTATTGTAATTCAGTTTATCTATGAAGCGTGTTCATTAAGCTGTTTCTATTTAAAGGCACTTTGGTAAATACATTTGCTAAGGCACCCTGTAACTTACATAATTTGTTTTAAACAAAGATCCGTGTTACTCTTTTTCATACAAACAAGCATAAATAATTCATCTTTCACATATATATTGTAAACAAACACTTTAATAATCCTATCGCATACTCTGGTATTTGCCACATGAACAGAAGTGATTTGCTATGGCCGAAGTTAGTCATGATATTAAACTCATATACATTTAAAATTTCTTTTCTTAGGCTACATACAGTCACTTAGATTATTATTTTCAGCTTTTAATAATCTAATTTGCTTTTTACCAATAAAAATAGTCTTTTTAATTTTTACAGATTACTCCATTTGATCAGCTGAAGCAGAAGTTCCACTTTTCCTTCGGGTTTCCTATTTTGTTACCTTTTGTTGTGGGCATTAGGTTAGGGCCTATGATAAACTGGAGACACTAACCAGAATTATATTGCATGAGATACTGTACACAGGACAAAATTGCATTTAAATTTTTCACTGTCATCTTCAAGTCTTCAGTTATCAACCGATTGCTGCAATGCTTTGGTTGAAAGCACAGAAGTGAGAAATAAATATACCTGTTTCAATGAATTATTGCAAAACAGATATTTTCCATGGATTATTTAAAAATATTGATATTGCACTGAGCTTTTGACAAAATGTGCAGTTTGGTCTTTCATCATGGATTTCATCATGGACAGATTAACAACAGCAAGGAGTGTTTTGAGAACCTTGTGACTGAAACTATCTTTGTTTTCTTGGCAGCCCTTATAGGCATGCAGTGTGTGCAACAATTATTAAAAATGGCCTTTGTTATGAGCTGAAGCGGATATGTGACTGTGCCAGGAATGCTGCCCCACTAATAGCTTGTTCCAGGAGTGGAACAACCAGTTTTGTAGCAAGTCCTTCAGGTAAAGTGCTTCCCCAGGTTGGATACTGATTTTTCAGGTCTGTCCTTGCTGATTTTGTATTGGTTCACTGTTGCATTAGCATGGTGGAAGGACTTGCCTTTCTGTGTTTTGGGACCTAGAAGACAACCGAGAACAGTATTCACAAGAATCAGTTCACAACAGCCTAGTGGCTTCCTTTGTGCAATGATCGTGGCAGCATCAGAAGTAAATTGAAAATAGGAAAAATTCTGAAGGATATTGGAAGCGGAGAGTGCAGTCTGCAATGCCTGGCATGATCAAAATACAGAGACATCAGTGATGAGAGGGAACTGTTGGCTGAATCTGTCAATAGAAACTCTGCTTCTCTGAATTCTAGTGGTTTAGTGCATGTATTTCTCACATAGTTACAGTATATAAAATTCTACTCTCTCCATTTCTCTCAACCGTCACTGAGGCAGGATACTAAGAATGAGCTCTAGAATTTGGCCCTTGATCAATGTGATAGCTTGGCTGGGATTCAAATTACCATATCTCCTTGCCAATCCAAAATGTGCCCAAAATACATTCCAAGGAGAATGATCCTACTGTTACCTCATTCTGAAGCACAGTTCTGCTTTTTTTCTAACCATTCAAAAGTATGCGTGCTTGCTTCAAGGTCTACCACATAGTTCCCTGGAGTGTGAACTTAAAAACCCATTTACTTCTACCGTGCTCATCCTGGTGTATCCTGCATGAGACAGGAGCCTGGTGCTTAAGCAATTCCAAAATAAATGGAAATTTATGGTACTTGCTACTTTCCACAGACAAGGAAAATTTCACAGAATCAGGTCCTTTGATACTTGTTTATGTACTCTTTGTGCTCTCATACTGCATTCCAACCAGATGGGTAGATAATGTCCTTATATTTTGGCTGAATGAATCATAAATACCCTAAATTTGGATTCTGGAAGTAGCCCCAGTGTCCCACTGGAAGAGTGTGCAAACACATGATCACCATAAAGGTGAGGGCTGCACAACCAAGAAGGACACAAATCTCACAATAAGATGATCTTTCTCTGTCTATAAAAATTCTGTCATGTTAATGCATGATGCATAATTCCAAAGGGCTTGTCAGACTTCCCAAGGCTAGGCATATGCAACTCTGACAATCATAACAGGCCTCGCATATTCTCACTACATTTCATAGTAAGCATCTGATGTGTCTGAAACCTGACAGCTGTCAGGGTCTCACTGCTAGAACCAGGACAGGTCATTAATAACTGTGGGTTTATTACTGTACCCCTCAGGCTTGTATTATATGTTCCACCTTCTTTATTGTTCCAGTCAGGAACAAAAAGAAAATAAACAAAACCTGAATGAATCCAAGGGAAAAAACATAATATGGTACAGTTATCCACTATTTTATCCATCTATATTGCAAAGTCTCACTTGTGCTGTCCTTGGCTGAAAAGGTGCTTGCTGCCTTCACTGTCTTTTTTCAGATTTAGGGTGTGGTGACAATACTTACTCTAATTTTGATCAGCTTACCAGGCAATAACATAGTATCTCTTACTTCTGACTCAGCAATGAGGGCCATAGGCCAAGGAATTGTTTTTTTTCTTGAATAAATATTTGTTATGTGACAGCCTAGTAAGGGGAAATGTGATGGCTATCTTGAGATATGTCTGTGTTAAACTGACCATAGTTGTACACAACTGGATGCATTTCCTCTGGCAAATGCCAATTCATCAACATGTTCCAGTGTTTGAAATTTCATACTGAAGAAACAAAGATAAAAAAATTCAGTTATGTCAAAACTTTCTACTCTAAAATTGAATGTTTATTTCAATTTCAGTTGAAAATTAAAAAGTACTGCTAATTTTTACTGATAAGAAGACAGAGTCTTTGAGGCAGTTAATCAGATTGTGTATCCATGGCAAAATTGGCAATGTTTATTAAGATGTGAAAGCTGACAGAGGAGGTCTGTGGTGATCTCCCCAGGACAGTGTAGGTTGGCTACATTGACAGCATCCACACTACTAGTACACTTTTCATTTATGAGGCCAGAGGTGGATCTTCTTCCCAGCAGTGCGTATCAGGCTCTGTTGAATGTCACCACTGCACAGTGTACCAGATACCACATAACCAGTATGGTCCTAAATGACATGGCTGTTGGCAGTAACAATGCTGCTCCAGGGAGACCCTTCAGTCCTGAAAGGTCTGAGAGTGCAGTCAGCTGCCTGACTGCAAGGAAAGATAACTGTGTGGGACAGACTGGATGTTGCAATGATCAGTTCTGATTTTTTGTGTGCTTTAGGTGCACAGTGCCATTGTCAAAGGCTCCATAGTGTCACCTTGTCTGAAAATATGTATGTGTGCCCACTCTCCTTCCTGTTTCTGAAAGTCAAATGCAGGAACCACTAGAGTTCATTACAGTTGCCTTCTGCTTTAGAGTCTACCACAGAGCTGGTGGAAAAAATGATGAGAGGGCAGCATTGAAAAAGTGCCTTCGTTAGCAATGTCTGTCTCTTTGCACTAGACATAGTCAGAGGGGAAGAGGAGGCACATCTTAAGTTACAGTCCCAGAATATCTCACCTGACTCCTGAGTGATGAATGTCAATTTGTCATGAGAAAGAGAACTCTGCTGAACAGCACTGGACCAGTATTTGAAACCCTGGGCCCAAACACGGGACTCTTAAGTTCAAACTGGGTATGCATTAACCCACCAGTAGCTCGTCTTCTTGAGTGTCCTTGCTACCATCTCATATACGTTAGGAGGTTCACTGGTCCTGAACTTTCTTATAGATGTCCATGAAGATTGTCTTTAATTTCCCTGTGGCTTTTTTGCTGTTTCATAAGGGTTTTTTTCCCCCCTAATGCCTTGAGAGAAAGAGGTGTCAGGGTCCTGAGTGCACCAGTCGGTCTTAATTGCCCTGATCAGCCTCACCTGGGACAATTCCCCCCTGCCCTGACATGCTTTCTTCTCCTTGTACCAGGGACTCAGGCTCTCGTATCCAGTCCTTGTTGGAGCTATGTTGTAGGTGTACCTGTCTCCAATCCTGTTCCCTGCTGTTCCTGAATTGTTGCTCTAATTTACTGGATTGGTCTTGCCTTTGACTCACTACCTTGCCTTTGCCTGATGGTTGTTGGACTCCTGATGCTGCAGCTGGAACCTCTTGCAGTTACTACTCCTGCTTTGTTCACCCTGTTTGGGACTGGGGGACTGTGCTCTGCTGGTCATGTTGCTGCACTGTCTATGCTGTGATCATCTTCAGAGACTAGCACTGATGCTCTTTTGGACTTGCTGTGCTCTTTCTTTGCAGCTCCTGAGAGTATGGGCTGGGGTGTGTGTTAAAGTGTGGTTATGCACTTGCGTGGAGGCCTGAGACCCTCCACAGAACTGATGCAGTACCATGCCACTGCCAGCATGTTTAAAGGGTGAGGTCTTATCTGCACCAGTTAATCTGAAACTTTTCCTGGCCTGTGCTAGCTCCTGAGCTGTGCTCCAAGTCACTCTAACAGTACAAGTGATTATTCATTCCCTGTCACAATTCTTATTTGCTAGTTTGGAATTAATGACATAGTGCAAAATTTTGTTCTTCTTGCTGAGCATCAGCTGATTGCATTTGTTTAAGATGACTCTTCACTACACAGCACCTAGTTTAGAGTTCCCTGCATAACTTGCTCAATAATTCACTTACAAAACAGGCATGTTCCTTCAGACTTCAGAGTGTTATGTGGATGAAGTCCAGTAATTACTGTGAGGGTTGCTTGGACATAACTGTAAGTAACAGCATTTTTGGTTTTTCTTTCATACTTTGTCCCCCTTGCTCTGATGAAACACCTGCTATTTTTCAACTTGGTTTTGACTACTCTACCATCATGTCATATTGAAGTCATGGTAACTCAAGTAATGAGAAGCAGCCATGAAAAGATAAGAAAGATGAAACCTAATTTCTGACATATATCCTTTTCTTTGTCTATTTTCAAATTATATGTTGTCTCTGTTTTTCAATTGCTGACTCACACCAAGTCCTGCATCACCTCTGTGCATCCTGCTGCTTCCTACTGTGTTGTACTCAACCATTTCCTCTGCTGTCTTCTTTCAATGTGTGTTGGTATTTGTAGCAATAATCAGCTCATGCAGTGAAATGCAGAATGATTCTGGGAGCCCCAAAGGAGCAGTCAGCTCTTCAAGTTTGAGTTTAAGGAATTTCAGATAAATGTGTCATTTTGCCTCAGAGACGCCTGAGAGAGCTTTCAAGGCTATTCTTGAAAAGTGTGAAAACAAAAGCAAACATGAATGACATTGGGGAGAGGGGTTTGCCTAAGAAAAATATATTCTTGCCTTCCTGTTACTATGCTGTCTTTTTCTAAATTGGGATTCTAATAGTTAGCCAACTTGAAGCTTATTCAGATTTAAAGCTCCTAGCCTTTGTAAAAGCGAGAAAAATTCATCAAACTACCCTTTTAATGCAAAAATATAGACTCCAGCTGTCCCAGGGCCAAATATTTAATCTAACGTACTGAGATCTATAAAGCCAGAATCTTGCATGCGTTTCTCATTTGATGGGAACTTTGCCAGAGGTGCAGGAACATGAAGCGTGCCCCATTGTTTTATACTGGCTTATGTTTAATATATGTTAGTTTAGGATGCATGAAAAAGACTGATGGTTTTACAAACCCTGAATAAGCAGGTTTAATGTTGTCATATACTAATCTATGTTATTGCACTTAACAAATCTACTGATGTATCTTAATGTTTCCTTGAAACCTGATTGTAAGGAGCAGTTTTCTTACCTTCCTTACTGTTACACTGGGTTAGATGAGCTCTTGTGCATGTGGTTTACCTACACCTTCAAATGCTAAACAGAGCTCATCAGTGATATATTCAGGTGATGTGTTCTATTAGAAAGAGGATCACAAAAATCCTTTTCACTCATGTCTCCAGTCATAATTTGCATAGAGTCACCAAGGTGAAAAGATAAAGTAGTCTGTAAAATTACCTGATTGAGCCAGATTGTAAGGACTGAAATGTGGTCTCATTAAATTTGTCATGGACAGTTTCTTTCCCAATTCTAGCTTTGATTAAACAGTAAAGTTTATCAGAAATGGCACTTTGTGTTTTTACTAAGATTCATCACTTTCTGAGCTTTTTTGCTTCTGCCATATTACATACCTGCCATATGTGAAATATCATGCCTCAGTGAGCCCAGTAGTTTGGAAATGAGATATGAAGTTCTTCAGACTACCGGTTGTTTCTATGAATCCACTTCTGTGACCAAATATTGCTACGTGACAACCTTTCAGTGACCTATATGAAAGAGGTGGCTTGAGTCAGAACCAGAACAAGTAGGCTGATATCAGTATCACAACAACCATTAAAAATGCCATTTAGCAGAAAGCCCAGCTGAAAACTTAATACCAATCAAAAAGGCCAACTTCTACTTCACTCCTCATACTCTTTAAAAGCAAAATGCCGATTGCAATGAAAGGTCGCAGAGCCATTCNCTAATCAGGCATATTTCATTGGCTCTACATTGGTCAGGAAATGGTTAAAAAGCAGTTGGATTTGCATAGGTGTACTGTCAAATCTAGATCTGTAACCAGGTTTTAACAACTTCTGAAGCCTTCAACTACTTAAATCTATGACTGAAGATGCATTAAATTTGTACTGACGGTTTGGGGGCGCTTCAAGGAAAGCAATACAGTCTGCTGTTGATCAAGGCTGGCATGCCCGAGGTGTTCTAGTGAGAGGGACCTTTGTGTTATTGATGCTTGGATTCATGACAAGGAAGGAGGTTGCCTGTTTCAAGGGTCATTTTTTTTTTTCAGAGCAGTGAAGGATGAGTGTGTCATTATGTCAGCAAGAGGAGTATGTGAGAACTTTCTCAAAATTTGTTCAATGCTGTAAAGGTGAATTTCTTTTTCCTGTGGTAAAAGATTAAAAAGGAATGACTGATCATTTCCAATGAGCGCCCATGTTCAGTGCAAGCTGGCTATTGCCCTTAGCGCTGTTTATATGGCAGTTTTTGTTAACTTCCTTGTTTAGCATAATAAGCATACTTTCTTTAATAAGCTTTAAACACTGATAAGAGTTGTCAAGGGAGACTGGTAATAAATTATACTAAATTGCCAGTAGAAGCATGTGAAAATGAAAGTGGAAACTCACTAGAAGATGTTGAAGAATTTTTATTCAGTTTTTAAATGAAAAGTCAGACCTTAAAGATGACTCACACTTACAGGTCATAGTGAATGGAGAAATGCAGGGAAACTTCTTGTGGAGAAGTCTTCACTTCTTCAGGCTTTTCTAGTCTCATGTAGAAAATGTAAGAAGTGGAGAGCTCATGTTAGTGACTACACCTTCAGTTGTTTTCCCCCCCAGCCTAAATCTGGAATTTTATTGAGTTCTTCCCTTCATAAACTTTCCCATGCTTACCAGCAAATAAATACACAGCTATCTTGTCCTGGGCTGAGTGCAAACAATTCTGTGTTGGGTTAAGGAATATACACAGATTCTGGAAAGAAAAGGAAATATTTTTTTTTCTCAGGTTTGTCCATTAGGAGAAGAAAGGCACCATTATTGCATATATTTTTGAAGTACCACGGCAACCCCAGGCTACCTCAAGAAGAGACCTGTGAACTTACCTAGTAAACTTGGCGAAAGGTTGGAAAGGGGTTCTACAAGAATCGTCCAACCTGGTTGGTATTACAGGCTGCAGTATCATGTGAGTACCTAGCTAGCCCCATGCTTTCTGCTGCATTTTCATTTATTTCCCTCACAAGAATGGTCTTGAGCATGGGAAGGAAGAAATGGGTGATTGCTTGTTTTTCTGGAGTGGGGAGAAAATGTCTTCTAATTGCCAAAGTACATATAGGAACACATTGATAACCAGCTCCAGCCTCAAAAGCCAGTGCTAAATTACTTTTCTAAGGTTTTTGAATGCTAACTTCAGCTGTA
Organism: Pandion haliaetus; assembly: GCA_013401275.1. Classification (NCBI taxonomy): domain Eukaryota; kingdom Metazoa; phylum Chordata; class Aves; order Accipitriformes; family Pandionidae; genus Pandion; species Pandion haliaetus. The sequence goes on along the minus strand of VYZV01035349.1, from coordinate 32,023 downwards.
CTGCTTTTGATTACAACTGTACACGTGCAAATAGAATGTGCAGTGGATGAAAACATCTGCTTCCAATATGAACTGCATGCATTGAACAGATAACACCATTGAATCAGTGACGGTGTGGGGAAAAAGAACAAAAGAAGCTTGGCAAGGCAAAGACTACATCTGCAGTGCTGCAGCTCTGGTACAGCCTTCCTGTCTTGCTTATCAATGGCATGTATCTTACTCCTTGTATGTTAATGCTAAAAATATATGTTGTCTCTCCTAACTTGTTCTTAAATGCTGTAATCATTCATTAGAGCTCACAGGTGAGAACTATTTCTTAAGAAGCCTATTTTGCATGCTGAGTAGTTCAAATCCTCTGGACTTTTCTGCTAGAGTTTATTCCTTTAAGACAGACTCTGCTCTCACTGAAGTCAGGGTTAGAGGAAGCTTGCAGGGTGGATTTTAAGGAGGGGTCTGAACAAGAGGAGGCAATGTAGTAAGACAGCTTCCCTACTGTGGACCTCGGATGACCATGCTTGGCACAAAATGTGCCCCATTTTCTATGTCCTGTTTTCAATGCTCTGTTTTGTATCTTCACATGCAACTTAAAAGTGCTGTATTTCTTCCTTAAAAACTGGTGAAGCTGGTGTTTACACTGATCCTCTGCCTGCAATATTAAACTGCATGGGCTTTTTATTTTTATAAAGAGTGGTTTGATTACCGAAATTCAATCATTGTCAAAATGCCTCAGTGTGATGTGAACCTCTCTTAGCCCCTTGTCTCCTAATGTATGCAACAACCATTATTATTGTTGTAATGTCTTTGGTTCCTGTCTCAAATGTAATGGAATTGCCTGCCAGATGCTTTCTAGGGCTGCAGAATGTCTTGGTACGTTCTCTAGGTACTGCTGTCTTTATTAAATTGGAAGTCCTTTCTGGTTGTTCAGAAATGATCAGAGAGTTCTCTTTTGTATTATCATTTCCCCCGGCTGCTTGCAGGCACCTGACTTGTGGTTATGACAAATCTTTCTTCCCTTTCCTCATTTATAAGGTAATCTTTCCACAGTGCCTTCATTTCATTTTACCCCTCTTCTTTTCTAGGCTTCTGTCCTAGGGAGGATGCTTCAAGGTGTGCTAAATGGATATACTTCAAAACCCTCAGTGATCCTTGGAAATGTCTGAGCAGCTCGAACTTTTGTTTCTCATCCTTACTCTTTGTTTTGCTTTCACTTCTTTTAAAAATCTAGTCAACAAAACCCCATCTGCCAAAGTTCTTTGTACCTTTTTAAATGCTTTCTTTTATGTTTGTATGTCATTTTATACCTGCTTAAACCCTAGTGCTGTGTGACTTCATTTAGAATATTTACTAGGACTGAATCTCTCTTCTTTCTTTTTTTTCCTTTCACAGTTTCAGAAGCACTTACCACTGCATCATATAGCTATCTAGACCTGTGGGTTACCTCTGTTTCTTAGAAAATTTTTGTGCTGAGATCCTAGGCCTATAGTATAAAATCCTTTTCTCTGTTAGCAATCCAGATTATTAGTAATACTGATAATGAACAAATGCACAGAGGTCAGTGGAGTTATTGCTAGTTATGAGCTCCTGTTCTGCAATTTCTGTCTCTTTCTACATGTTGCTGAAACAAGTCATCAGTATAAGGTTATAGTTTCCAAGTAGTATGTAGTTTCTTCTAAAATGTCAGATTCAGCAAAACCTACACCTGTGGAAATCAGGAAACCAACTAAAGTTAAGGTACTTTCAGTCACAAACTCTTGACAACCAGGTGTTATAGTTAAAATATTCTGACTGAATCTTAACTCTGTTCCTGGAGCTTGTAATAGTTACTGGGAGATACCTGGATGATGTCTCACTTGTCTGTGTTAGGGTACCTCTGTTAGGTGGAGATGTAATGAATGATGCAGATTCTAACTGGAGAAGGCTGTCAGAACCATGGCTGTGATACATGGTGATGTGTAGGTCCTGCTATGCCTTGATCCTGGACACACATTCACATTACCATAGCTGTCTTCCAGATTACCAGTGCAAACCACTCTCAATCAGCATTCTCACTGTGGTCCAGCATACCTCTGAATGGGAAATAGCACCTTGTCCTGGAGTTACGGGGGCCTAGGAACATGGGAACTGGCATTTGGAGAGCCATTGTGGGCTCCTACAATTTCTGCTGTATTCTACCTCATGATAAATCATCTTCATGTGTTTTCAAAGACTGTGTGCAACTCTGTCTATTGTCAAAATAAATCAGCCCCTTTTCCATTGACTGAAAAAACTAGGAGGGCTCCACTTCAAAAAACATTGTGTCTTGCCAACTGAAGAACTAAAAATCAAGGAAAACAACTGAATGTGCTTGGGAAAACTCACAATGCTTGCGGGCCACTCTCAGATAAGAGGTGAAGACCCTGCATGCACACAGCAGGCATTCAGGAACAGCAGCACCTTCCATGTTCCTTTAAAACTGCTTGTAGCTCTTGTTTAATCCTTCCAGGTAAGGGAGTTAGGACAAACCATTGCAGAGGGATAAACTGTGCCTTTAACAGTGCTCTCACCACTGCTTCCTACGAGGGACAGGGCATTCACTGAGTGAGGTCATTGTGGAAGTCTAGCAGAGATGTTTTATCATGGCACACCACATTCACGGCTGTTTTTGATGCTGAGACTGAGCTTGGCATTCAGAGAGGGTGGGGAGTGGGTGGGTTGTTTCTGACACAGGTAGTTGCTACATGGCTTTGAGAGAACTGCTTCTAGAAGCATGAAAGCCCTTACCATCACTCTGCTTTCTGATATGTAGCACTTCTCTGCATTTCTGAGCACAATGCTATTATTGTACAAGAAACCTCAATCATATTCTCTCCGCCTCCCCAGCTTGGACTAAATGTGAACAGAGATCAGTGCTGCTTTTCCATCTAACTCATTTGGTATTGGGAGCTGGTAAAGGTACTGCAGCGGGAGTTTGGGTGGGGTAAAGCAGCACCCTAGGCTATGACCTTGCAAGTATTTTCTATGGGGCACAAGGATGGGGAGGCCAGAAGAATGCTGATGGCCCACTCCTGGTGATGGTGCTGTGGGATCAGTTGGGAAAGCAGACAACAAAAAATCTGGTGGAAGCACAGTTTCAGCACAGTGCTCCCAACAAATGGGCACACATTTTGCCACCTTGAAGTGCATTGCTTCTCTTGTCTTTCTGCAAAATGCCTTGTCTTTTTTCCAAAAGTGAATGGGTATTGATCACCATTTATCTCAGGTGGCAGTGAACAGGAGGTTTGCAGTGTTCTGATACTGCCACCATATAACCCTAACTCCTAAGATAATCTTGCCAGTTTTCTAGCAAATTTTGTGAGTAAGCATATTTCATTGGTTTGTCAAATTACAACACTTTGAGTTTTCTGCTGGGAGAAAGGACTGGGTGCCAACATGCTGAGAGAATTTAAAGAAATTAAAAAGCAGGGCAGAAGGGGAGTATAATGAAGAAAAAGATTCAGAAGGGCATATGTCAGCAAAATGTAGACAAGTAAAAGCTGGGAAAAGGTGTAAAATGTGTCTTCTTTGGAAGCTGATAGATCAGTTGGAATAGTCAGTAGAGGGCTGGCAGTTGGTGCCAGATGGAAACACTGCACTTGGTCCTTTGCAAAATGTGAACTGCTCCAGATTGTTACAGGATCTTTTATGGGTTCAAGAGCATTTCAGTGGTAGGTGGGTGTTAGGTACTCTGGGGGGTATCTTGCAGTAGCTTGGCCCATAGGTGGATTCACAACTCTGTGTGCCCGTCAAATGCTGAAGTACATGTGGAGCACAGCTGTTCATTTAGTTTCCTCTGAAAGAAATGTAGTGTGCAAGCACCAAAACCACTCAGAATCTGAGATCAATGACAGGCAAATGGAGACAGCTGGCAGGAAGGTGGCAGAGCTGAATCAAAGCTATGTCTGAGCTGAAGTCGAAGCACTAATGTAGGTGCATTTTAAGAAGACATGCAGATTTTGGAACACTTTGAAGAACAGATTTTTAACAGAAAAAGGCTTCATGACTTACCTATGACAGGTGCTCCAGTATTACCTTTCTAGCCACTAAGTTATGCACAAATTTTTACTGACTAATGCTGAAAAATTTCAATTACTGTCTTCCTGCCCTCTCCTATTTTCTGTGCTATTAATTATAACTTGTTTTTATAGCACTCCAGACTTCAAACCCCAGCCTGAGATGTCTCTTTCCTGACCAAATGCAGGCAAGGGGAAGCACAAAATCTGATGTGTGATCTGCAGCGTGAGAGCACAATGGTAATCTCAGTCCTGCTGGTTTGTGGCGTATGCAGCTGAATTGATATGGACTTCCTCTGATTTATCACCAAAGTAGCAATGAAAATTCAGCTGACAATACATACTTTGAATTTCTTTCTGGGTGTTATGAGGCTAATTCTACTGTAGTTACTTTCACACCAAATTAAAGTAGCTTTATGAAGAAATAGGTTTAGAAACTGAAGCTTTTTAAGTGGTTTGTCATTTATGTCTGCCTTGAAATCAGTCACTCTAGTTTGTTCCTGCTCTGGGAAGAGATGGCCACGTATCCAGACCTGTTGCAGATCCCATGAGGCTTTCCTTCTTGTCCTTCTGGCCCACATCTCAGCTTCAGTGAGATGCTGAACAACGCGCACAGCTCCTTTTTCTCTGGAAACCCATAGGCTTTTAGCAGCTGGTTGGTAAAGCTGACCTGCTTTGGATGTGAGATTTTCACATGACAGCTGGGGTCATCTTTTACAGCTAGGCAATAATGGAGAGGCATAATGTAGACATTCCATCAAGTAATACCACTCGTGCATGCTTTCTGCAGATGTTCACCTCTGTGGCATGGCTCCGTCTATGTGTTTCATGCATTTGCAGTCTCTTAACACAAGGGATCTATGAAACTTGGTCTCTATTTGAACATTTCTGTTTGTTATATTTGAGGATTTCAAGGTAGTGGCTTTAAGATATGGAATAAAGTAGAAACCTTCCTTAGAAAGCTTCCTTCTCTAGAGACGGACAATCAGAGGGGGAAAAAAGGAGAAAGGTGTCTTGAGAACAAGCAAATCAGTGTGTGTTCAGGGTTGTAAATTGTCTAATTTATTTTAAAGTGATTTAAGTTCTTAATACAGATTCCAAAACAGTGGAAGAGGATATATGAAAAACAACCAGAAAGTATTCTCTCATCTCAACACAGGATATTGTACAATTGTATCTCTGGTTAGGCTATGTTTCTGCAACAAGTTCAGAACAATGGCAAACCATCTCCCCATTCCCATCCTGAAAATCTCTCATGCCAGATATGTCTGGACCTGTTAGGCTTTTAAAAGCTGTGTTCTTATGTGGTATGATCTGTCAGTTGTAGGTTTATTTTGAGAATACGCAGTAGGACTGTGTTTACATTAGAATCACCAGGGAAGTTTCCCAGAAACTTCAGTAAGAGCCCTTAATTTTTGTTTGTTGATAGTACATGTAATTATGTGAAATAATCGAGAATTAGAACTTTTATCTGGACAGCATGTGCAATTTCAATTACTGTCAGCAGAATACTTTGTTTTTACTTTAAAGCATTTCCTCTTTGCCTTCTTTAATTCTGGAATCGGCTGGGGTTTTTCTTCATGTTCAACCACAACTTGAATCAAAAGATTCCAGTAATGATTGTCCTAGTCCTGTTGGGTGGGACTCTTGCTGCCTTTAGAAAAACCTGGAGACTTCTATGTTGCGATTCCTCCTAGCCAAGGGCACACACACAAAAACTAGGAGACGTTCTGTTGATAATTCTCTATTCATTACAAAGGCAGTCTAGCCAGCTCTTTCAGAAGTAGGTCTTTAAATTAGATGAGGTGAATCCTCAAACTGGGGATTAATCCTCCAGAGGAGGCTGTTGCTGATCTAGAAGACAGCAGTGCATCGTACAGGCTGTGGGCTTGATTTGGTTTTGATTTGGTTTGGTTTGGGGATTTTTTTTTTTTGTGAGCTCTACTACTGACCTCTTGTACAAACGTGGGAGACTCATTTCACCCTGTTTACTTCTATTTCCCTAAAATTCTTTCCTATTTTCTTTAGGCTATAGTCTCTTCAGGGCTGGGATTGTTTCTGGGATTGTACAGCAGTTTGTGTAGTTGGGTCTTGTCTTCTGCTGGGCCCTCTAACTCATAGAATCATAAAATCATACAATGGTTTGGGCTGGAAGGGACCTTAAAGATCATCTAGTTCTAAGCCCCTGCCATGGGCAGGGACACCTTCCACTAGACCAGGTTGCTCAAAGCCCTGTCCAACCTGGCCTTGAACACTTCCAGGGAGGGGGCATCCACAGCCTCTCTGGGCAACCTGTTCCAGTGCCTCACCACACCCACAGTGAAGAACTTCTTCCTTACATCTAATCTAAATGTACCCTCTATCAGTTTAAAGCCATTACCCCTTGTCCTATCACTACATGCCCTTGTAAAAAGTCCCTCTCCAGCTTTCTTGTAGGCCCCCTTTAAGTACTGGAAGGCTGCTAGAAGGTCTCCCTGGAGCCCTCTCTTCTCGAGGGTGAACAACCCCAACTCTCTCAGCCTGTCTTCATAGGAGAGGTGCTCCAGCCCCCTGGTCATCTTTGTGGCCCTCCTCTGGACCTGCTCCAACAGGTCCATGTCCTTCTTATGTTTGGGACCCCAGAGCTGAACACAGAACTCCAGGTGGGGTCTCACGAGAGTGGAACAGAGGGGCAGAATCACCTCCCTTGACCTGCTAGCCACGCCTCTTTTGATGCAGCCCATGATGTGATTGGCTTTCTGGGCTGTAAACACATATTACTGGGTCATGTTGAGCTTCTCGTCAGCCAACACCCCCAAGTCCTTCTTCTCAGGGCTGCTCTCAATCTGTTCTCTATCCAGCCTATATTTGTGCTTGGGATTGCCCCAACCCATGTGCAGGACCTTGCACTTGGCCTTGTTGGACTTCATGAGGTTTGCATGGGCCCACCTTTCAAGCTTGTCAGGGTCCCTCTGGATGGCATCCCTTCCCTCCAGCATGTCAGCTGCACCACATGGCTTGGTGTTGTTGGCAAACTTGCTGAGGGTGCACTCAATCCTACTGTCCATGTCGCCGACAAAGACGTTAAACACCACCAGTCCCAATACTGACCCCCGAGGAACGCCACTCATCACTGGTCTCCATGTAATTACTTACATTATCCACAGAGCAGAGTGTTCCTTGCAATCCTGTTTTCCTAAGTGAGCATCTTCAGTCTTGTAACGTTTCTGGAAAAGGCTGTTTGCTGGAAATCCCAAAACTCTTTACCATCTACTGCCTTCCTCATCTGATACATTCTGCCCTCTGGCTCATTCTCTTGCTACAAGGAATCTGGGTCTCCTGTCTCTGCCTCTGATGGACTCACAGGAGAAAACAGTCTTTCCTGACACTTTCAGGATAACAACCTTTAAAAAACAAGCTGTGGAACCATTTGCAAATTCCTGCTCAAATGGTAGTGTTTTCCGTAATGTGCAAACTCCCAAACCAGATAAATAAGTATGCAGTTTGTGTAAGTGGCTCTGTTTCAGCAAGTAATTTATGAAAACATTAATAAAGCCCAGCCAATATCTCTACTGTGTAAAATAGAAACTCTGGCTTATAACTTGCTTTCTGGCTCCATAATAAAGTACATTCTTCTTTTGACAAATCAAACATCCCTGGTTCTTTCCCCTTAGGTTGCATTTTCTTTATTAATTCTTCCAGATGTCAGCTGAGCCAAGTTTTCAGGTAGGTACAATGACACAGTGGTATACTACAGTAAATTCCCCAGGCTTGCACTCTGTGTCTTCAGTACAGTGGACGCAATGAACCTTGGGGGCCTTTATTTTTATGACAGCAATAAATTCACCTAGTGAGATGAAGACTTATTTTACAACTCTTCCCTTTGATGATGGTAGCACTGTATAGTGCAAAGCCAGTGAAACTAGACATGCTTAATGAGTACAAAGTTTGAAAAAGGAAAAAAAAAAATACTGTGATTGCTGTGGAAAAAACCAAGCTATTCAGCTGTCCAAATGCAGCGCAGAGGAAAGGTGGGTTTTACCATATAACCACTCTTTGGTCTGTGAATCTGCCAAAGGACACTACTAAAGCCCCACAAGCTAAAAATGTGTCTTGTACGAGCTCCAGTTTAACATTAAGGTTCATTTGAACACTTTCTGTCAAAGATCAAGGCCCATAATTAAAGAAAATGACAAATAAGCAAAAGTGTTTCCCAGCCTGCTTAGCAAAATATGGCATGTAGAGATGAGAACTGAGGTCAGGTTTGCCGTCAGAACTCTTTTGTTAGCTATCCATTATGGAATTTCTTTGGGATGGGTTAGGTCAAATCTAAACCACTTTATTGGCTTAGGTCTGTATAAGAATTTCATTCTGAGCTCTCTTTTTATCCATGGAGTTGGGCTTTAATCAACAAAATTAAAAAAATAAAAATATTAAACATCTTTTAATTCAGGATTTTCTTTTCTGGTAGAAAAAACCAGGCATCCAATAAGGAGCATTTCTATGCTGTTTATTAGTTGAACATATTTTCTGACAGGTAGACCATATACCATGCAAATAATGAATATGTGTGCATGAGCGTCACCTTTATCTAATTATGGGACAGTCAGTTTGCTGCTGAAAAAATAGAATGGATGGGAAACAGCAGAGAGATTAATTTATTGCTGTTTTTAAAGCTCACGGACAGGGTGAGTCTCTCCATTTTCAGAAAGCTAAGGACCAAAAGTAACAGGGTTTCACTCAGAGGTTCTGTTACAGCAGGATGCCCTCACACAACCAATTTCTTCAACAGTAATAACGATTTAAAATATTACTCTTGCAAATGATCTAATTTATACCTAGTGGATTGAATGGGAATGTGATAACCCTCACAAGACCACTCTGAGGTAGGTAGAAAAACATAAGTGCTAAGAAGAAGGCCCTTTCTTTTCACATCATCAAAACAGTTTCTCTGACCTTCTGGTTGACCCAGAAGTTAGGCAGAGCCAGGACTTTTTGCCGTGCTTGGAAGAGAGTTGTGGGTAGGAGCTGTGCTCTGTCCCCTCACAGTGAGGCAGGATGGGGCCTTGCCGTAGTCCTTAGCTCCTGCTCACTTTCTGCAGGCGATGGGGAGCTGCGTGTTTCTTGCCACTCGGCAGCCACAGCAGTTCATGGCCTTGCTTTCTGCCAAGGAAAGGTATGCAGTGCTATCCCACCCTGCAGCAACTGGGGAAATGGCATCTGCTACATCACGCCTCTGAGGCCTTCCTCCGAGAACACCGCTGGTCACAAAGCAAAAGGATTTGCCTTGGGTACCAGAGGAAAGCAGTAAAAATACTGTGCCATTTTGGCAGCTCATGAACAGAGGAGGTGAATTTTAGTTCATAGTGGTGATGTTAGCAATGTATTGTTTGCTACCAGGAATGGCATTAAATACCATTTAGGTATTTAAGGACTGAACAGTGTAAGAGGAGTAGCATTTTCTAATGCCTCTAGGAAATTCTCTCTTTGGGGCACTGGACACTAGGAGATGTTTGCAGAAAATTTACAGAATTTTACAGTATTTTGCCCCCTTTTGTACCAGGTCTGTGGATGTTAAATACCGGAAGGATGCTTCAGATTTCAGGATCTTTTGTATCACTAAGTGCATTCAAAGTATTTATTGAAAGAGCAGATGTGGTTTGGGAAAGGCAGGTAGCTTACAGTACAGGAAGCTATAGTGTCCTGAGCCTGTTTCTCCCTAGCTTTGACTCTTAACTTAGGAAAGATACTTAATTCTTTTGTCCTTCACTTTCTGTCTACAGTCAGCTTTGATTTATGTGATGAATGCATGATACAATATGAATATGTTATCAGTGTTTATAACTAAAGAATTACTCCTAAAACTGCAAGCTCTGCTTTTTCAGGTCTGCACAGAATGGACATAATTGTGCATGTAAATAAGGCATTTATACAGGCATTAACTTGGAATACATGTGTAACAAAGGTAGGATGTACATTGTCTTGTAACGTTGGCATGTTACAAGACAACTGTATTTAAAGCATTAATTCCCTAGTTTAGACACCATAGAAGAGAAATCTTTAGCACAATAAGGTTCAAGGGTTGGCAAATTCATTACAGAAAGAGCTTGAAAGGCTAGTTCTGTGTAGCCTACCCAAAAATAGACAGAGCAGAGACTTGATTTCAAGACATCAGTACTTTCAAAAGTCAAACCAACTAAATAATAAAAGCCTTTTTAATTTAGCAGGGAAAGGCATGAAGAAAACTAATAGCTGAGTGTTTCATCCAAATTCAGATTAAGAACTGGTGCCTCATTTCTAAGAGAGAGATTGATTAACCACTGGAATAACTGTTAAGGGACATGGAGTCCTTATTTCTTGAAGCCTCCAAATGAAGACAGGGCAATGAAAAGCATATTTTTAGATGGTATATTTTAGTAAAAAGAAGAAAAAAATTGCCAAGCTCAATACACAGGTGATGATAAAATTTAAGGGCTTGTGGAAGGTAAGACAAGGGGCTCTGACAGTCCTTTCTGGTCTTGAACATCTGAGTGAAAGCAGACCAAGGGAGAGAGCTTATTCTCAGTTTTTTCAAACGCTGAATAAATAGTTAACATTTATCACCCTGCCTGTGATTTCAGCATTATACTTGTGAAGTGCAACACAGAGATACAGGAACCCAGAACACTCAAACTGCAATTGCATTATATGGATGGCAGGCAAAGCTTTTATCATCCAGCACTAGGCTGCTGTTGTACCCTGGAAAAAAATATGTCTGCTCAGGCAAACACCGAATCTCATCTGCTTTATGCAAAAAGAACAAGAGGGAAGAAAATATATACACATAACAATACTTCCTATCTGACAAGAAATATGTTTGTGTCTTACTCAAAGAAACAGAGCTGCCTGTGTATTCATGAGGTAGGTACATTCAGGCCTCTATAGACACGGAATTTGATTAATGTGCAGTTTGTTCATCACTCGATGGAAGCTGAAATTCCCTTGAAATTAAATGTGGTAAACCATTATCAGAAGACCTCGCACTTTCATATGCATTATTGAGTGAATGTGAGAATTGGGCAGGTGGACAAGTCAGGTGGGGAAGAGAATTGTTCAGAGTTGTCCAAGGGTATGTAAAGGAGAGGAATGACATGGCATTTATGGCATTGGGTAATGAAAGGTAAGTCAAGTGGAAGTTCTAGCAAGTTGTAACCTTGCAGAGGGCACACATGGGATGGGAGAACAGCAGCAACTTCACTGATGGATCAGTTGTACATGAGCTAGAGTTTGGTAAAGTTCAGCACAACATTACAGGATGAACTCCTTGAAGGGTCTAATCATGTACAGTACACAATTTTTATGATAGGGTTCTGGTGGGTTTGTAGTAATGAATCACATAAAGAGCTGATAGAAGAAAGTGAAGAATGTGGCGGTCAGCAGAAGTGAGGCACCAGTTTGTGCTAGGACTGAATTTCTAGGCATGAGTCAAACACACATTTATGTGTGAGCTGATGTTTATGTGTAATACCTGGAAATCTGCGTGTAAGTACATGCTTAGCAAACAGGGGTAGGCTTATGCATGTGTTTTAAATACTCAGAAAAGCTTTAGTCTGACAAGTGAAATATTTAAATACTGGACTGTTTGTGTGAGATATAGTGAGACTTGGTTATGTCTCCTTTATATAGCAAACTTTATATCAATCTTGAGCTCCTTCAGTGTTTAAAATAATGCCAGTTGCATTGCTTGTACTTTGTTTATTGGGTTTCAGTATTTTCCAGGGGAATGCAGTGGATTTTGTCAATGTTGATGACCGATGAGGGATACCAACAGTTTTAGTGGAGGCTGGTCACTTCCATAGCAGGATACTTTTTTTGCGATTTATGTTCTTCTTAATGCTCACTTATCTGTGTGAGTGGTTGAGTTTCAAGAGCTGAGGTGAAAGTTGCCCTATTTTCTTTTTCTTTCTTGTCACGGTGCCATTTTTCTAAAGTCTTTGGTGATGTAAGGAGCCCTATAAGCTTTTAGAAGATAAACAAATATATGCCTTTTGCTTGTTTTATTTGCAAATGTTTTGCTCAGGATAGTATCACCCTGTTAGACTATTTTTAATTTTATGTAGCTCTGTGTATTTACACTGAAATGTTTCTGGCCCCAAAGAAGGAACTGTCTCAATTACACTGGTACAGAGATATATCTCTTTTCATGGCCTGATCCAAACCTTATGGGAAAGAGAATGTCTACAGCAGGTAGCACTATATCTATTAAAATTCACAAGTTAGGTCAGAGGGAGAGTTTAATTTTCTATTCAATTTTATAGGGTTTTTCCAATAAGGTCCTCTTCATCTGGGAGCAGCACAAGAGGGCTGGAGGGAACCTGGCAGAAAGCTGGAAACTGTTCAACAATTTCAGATGTATTTCTAGAAGCAAGTAAAAATACCACAAAGGGAAATGTACCCCACTGTTAGAAATGCTGTGAACAAAGTGTGACAGAGATCACCTTTCAAGGCAAGCACAACACTTTAGAGCACAGGCGGCAGGTGACTGTTTGGCGTGATTGAACAAATCAGTTTAATAGAGGCAAGATATAGAAAACCAGAAAATTAACAGCTCAACTAATTGGAGACTTACTCAGCATGCAGCAACACAGCAGAAAGGACTTTAATACCTTGCATTTACAGAGGGCCCACAATACTCTTCCTAAGTTGTTGAGAACACAATGTCTTAGCGCAGTGCAAAATGTATAGCTCCCTGAGCTGAAATTCCCAGCCATGTGCATAGGGTAAAATAATTTTAATCCCCTCTAAACAAAACAGAAGTTAGAAAGATTGTTCCTTTTCTCTCTCTCTCTCTCTCTCCCCATTCCTTTTTTCTTTTCTCTTTCTAAACAGGGAGCACAGAGTGAATAACAAGAAGTGTTTAAATCATGCATGTTGTTTTCTCTGTTATCTCAAGCTTCAATTTAATGGATGCATATGGAGGCATGAATGTCAGCAAGTGCAACTGGATGTTTTTTTCCACAAGATTTTGACAATCCTATATTAGAAGGCATTATATTCATATGTACAGTGTGGCATCCAGACTGCAACCCGGGCAGTTGAATGAACTGCTTTTCAGCCACAGTTCTGTTTTGAGTAGTTACTACTCTGCTGTAATTTCCTGGCCCTGTGCTGGCTCTCCATATATGTTTGTGCAGCCATTCTGTGAACTGAGTTGGGAAACTGGTCCATCTGAGGAAGAGTAACACTAATAATAGTGAAATCATGATTTCCAACTGGGTTATCTATCAGCTGGACCAGATTCCTGCTCTGGTTTGCAACCTGATTACATAAATGTTTTTACCACCATTACCTGGAGGATGATTCAGGGACAAGGGGAAAAGCAGAGGGTGCTAAAGCCAGTTTAAGCAACACTGCTTTTTGGATGGCAAACCCAGTTCTAGAAAAGAAAACCTGCTCTTACTAGTAATCCTTTGTGGAGGTATAGAGCTGTCTACTGGAAAACATTTAGTGATCTAGTATTAAAAAATTATTGGAAAACTTTTTGCTGAGTGCTTAGGAAGCTTCATGATAATACTGCTATGCAGCGTTTAGAGCAGATGGGTAACAGCTGAACTGCGATGGAGCACTTGCTCATGGTAGCAGTGTTGGCCAGCATTTGCAGAGTCAAAAGGGAGGGACAGGTCTGTTCCCTGCACAGCTATATCCTCTCACCTCAGTCCTTGCTGTTGGCAAACTTGGTATCCTTTCCAGCTGAAGGGACCTGCTGTAACAGAACCAGATATGTCCTAGTCACCATCCATTTAAGACAATAATAGCTCTTATTGCTGGATGTGCCACCTGAGTCACTCCTAGGACATCCTGAGCATCGCTGGTGCCCTGCGAAATGACGTTCCAATGGAACAAAGGTAAATGTCTCAGAAGTAACATATGGATGTGACAGCAGTAGGTGATCGGTCAGTTGTGACTGGTGGAAAGCTGCATAGGATGTGATCAGATTCAGACATGGTATTCCTGGATCACTGATTCAGTGCTCTTCCCCTTCCTCATGGCTGGATGGGAATACAGAGCCATCGCTCTGGAAGTTTGGTCTTGCATGCACAGCTTGCCATAGGAGGCAGTTCCTTAAAACACAGCTAATACTGCAGGGTTTTGCGGTACAGACAGTTTAGTTATTGTGGCAGCATTAGTAATTTTGTTCTGAATTTGCCTAGCCATCAAAACAATAAATGTAGGAGAAAATGTTTTTCCAGAGCATTGCTTCTAACCCTTGCAGGGCCAGAAGAAGGCAATCAACATGCTGATAAAATCCTCTGTTTGGGGTCTCTTCTCCTTCTACATATTCCCTAATGATTTGCAGTGCTGCCTAATGAAGCTGCCATGGGGTCTAAGGCAATTGTCCGAGTTCCTTTCATCACTGCTGTAGACTGAGGTATAAGCTGTTCACACTAGGACTAAGGACCGTTCTTGGCTTTCTGTTGCTCAAGGGAAAAGAAAGTGCTTTTATGTGCATTTTTCTTGCTTTTAGGTGCATGAGGAGTATTTTTTTCCCTCTTTTCTATCAAGAATAGAAACTTATCCTTTAGTTCTTTTTTTCTTTTTAAACTTGAAAATTTGCATGTAATTACATGCTTTCCAGATGCTTCAGCTTAACGAGAAATACGACTGGAGGCTGTGGTAAAACTGCAACCTTTGGTAATATTGCGAATCTTGGTTTCTTGTAAAATATTATGTTTGGGGTCAGGCTTTTCAAATAAACCACTAAGTAGCAGGATAAGATGAGGACCAGGAATAATGGTAGCAGCTTGGTCTTCTACATTACTATGCACAAAATTAATTGAACAGGTTTGGACTGATGAAGCCCTACATACAAGTCCTACATTGTCAAGAAAATTTTCATGCCTTGAAAAGACCAGACCATTCTGTGGCTATTTTGCACAGCTGCAAAAGCAGCCCGTTCCATGTCTGTGGAGGAGGGGTTCAGCTTATATTGTATTGGATCTGTAGTATACAGCCTATGTTAATTTTCCAGTTTTATTTGTGTGAATAATTAATGCTTTCATTTTCATATCTTCACATTACAAAATTAGAATTCTTTATTCCAATATAATAATTTCCATAAAAATAAATATTCTGCAGACATTTGCATAGCATTAATTTCCTGCTTGGGTTGTTATAAATATTTAGAAAGTGTATGTAGGTGGAGCTCTGTATGGTTAAAGATTTCACCAAAACCTCTCAGTGGAATTGAGAGGAAATGGCCTCAAGTTGTGGCAGGGGAGGTTTAGATTGGATATTAGGAAAAATTTCTTTACTGAAAGGGTTGTTAGGCATTGGAACAGGCTGCCCAGGGAAGTGGTGGAGTCACCATCCCTGGAGGTATTCAAAAAGCGTGTAGACAAGGCACTTCAGGACATGGTTTAGTGGTCATGGTTGATGGTTGGAGTCGATGATCTTAAAGGTCTTTTCCAACCTAATTGATTCTATGATTCTATTCTATGATTATTTTCTAGTAATTCTTTGAGTTATTATTATTATTATTATGCTGTGTACACTGGCTAGCTCTGAGGCTCACACACCCTTAGCTTTGGTTCTCTTAGACAATTCCAGCGGTAGCTTAGCTGTAAAAACAGCAAACCTGTTTCTTAAAACACCAGTCTTCCTTAGATGGTATTAGTAATACTACAGCTTGTATTTGGTATTAGTGTTGGCATCTTTCATTTGAGCATCTCAGAGCACTTAAGAATGTTAGCTGATTCAGGCTATCCACTTTCACAGCAAAGTACCTTTTCTGTTAATGTCATTTCTCACCTTGATTTTTGAGCTTTCATTGCATTCATTTAATTTCATTTTTGCAATTAAAGCATGGGAATCAAGTGACTTAGCCTAAGGAGCAAGAGCCTGGAATATAACACAGGAATCCTGATTTGGTGCAGGGAACAGAAGATCTTTAGTGCCTCCTCCAACAGGAAATGCTGTTGCAGTACAGAGCAGGAGTTTGGATAGTCACAGGAGGTCAGATTGGTATCCTATGAAAGGGAAAACTATTTGTCCTGGGTTTGGCTGGGGTAGAGTTAATTTTCCCAGGAATCTGGGATGGGGCACAGCCAGGACAGCTGACACAAACTAGGCAAAGGGATATTCGATACCATATCATGTCATGCTCACTATATAACTGGGGGACCTGGCTGGGGGGAGGAGGGATTGTGGTTTAGGAACGGGCTGAGCATCGTGTTCCAAGTGGTGAGCGATTGCATTGTGCATCACTCGCTTTATACATTCTTTTATTAGTATTGTTGTTATTTTTACTTCTTCTCTCCTTGTGTTGTCCTATTAAACTGCTCTTATCTGAACCCACGAGGTTTTACCTTTTTCTCCTGATTCTCCTCCCCATCCCACTAAGGCAGGGGGAGGAGTGAGCGAGCGGCCATGTGGTGGTTAGTTGCCAGCTGGGCTTAAACCACAACACCCTTTCATTTTACAGATTTCTCAAAAACAAAGAAAAATTCCAATTAAAACCTTAAACCTAGCAGAATACCACTTTTCCCTTTCTGCAGGAGCTACTGTAACATTTCTAGCAGCTCTGAAGTTTGGCTGTGTTTTGAGAATTAGTTCCATTAAAAAAATGTTTTGTTCATAGGTAATTCAAAGCTGATGCTGTGTGGTCAACTAGTGTATGTCTGCTAGTGTTTTACCTAGGCTAGTTTTGAATATCACAAAGGAAGTGGTCATATAAATAAACCTGTATTAATAGAATAATTGGGTGACATTTAAAGCAGTGATCTTTGAAAGGTGTTTTATGATTTACCAGGATTAGTTTTGTTTGTGCTTGGAGTAGGAGTTGCAGATCAGGATTCCTGGGTTCTTTCATGGCTTAGGCACTGGTACACCAGTGCATGTCAACTTGTGACTGTGTCCGTTGGACAGTACATTTGTGAATATGCATACATATATGTAATTGGCAGAGGCTGAATTGCTGTTACTGTTTGTTAAATGGCTGCAGATACATAGTCATTTTAACATAGAAAACATTCCTCTTATTTGCGGTTTTGAAGAAAAAAAACCCCCAAATGTCCCCATTAAAACCTTAGCAAAATACTAGAGGAAAACCCAGTAGTTTTAGCTTGCCTAAAACATTTTGAAAGTATTTGTCATATTAATAATTTAATAATAATTATAGATAATTTGGGGGAGCTTTTAATCTAATCATATATCATTGAAAAGAACGAGTTTGTTCCTGCTGAATCTAATAGGCAAAATACTCATTAATTTGTTGGAGCAAAGTCATATCAATTTTAGGTGAAATACATGCAGTGGTGATAGGTGGTTCCAAGTGGCTTTTCATTTTTTCCAAATCTGCCCTAACCCGATTACTCTAGAATAAACACATGCTCACATTTGAACTCTTATTTACTCCAAAATAAAAGAACAAAGTCGTTGAGATGCTCTATGGCTCCATATTTGTGAGATAAAACTTTTTTGCTTAGCAGCAATGACTAAAATTTCAACTTAGTTTTTTCTTCTTGGCTGCTGTTGTGTTTTTCTTAAATTGTTGTGCTGCCTAAACACAATGACATTGTTTAGACAAAAAGTAGTATTGTACGTATTATGATTTCTGTAAAAATTCATAAACTCCTTAAATTTTCTGTAGTTCTAGAATATATCTACAGGTGTCTGGTGAGTATTTAATAATAACAGACAATTGGTCTGCATGAAAAATATTTTTAAATCAATATATACTGCAGAACAGAATTATTACGTGTTTAAATTTCTGATTCTTCAGTGAATAGAAATGCAACCTGCCATTGTGGTGCTCCATAGTTTATGACCTAATTTTATGTGCTTTAATATTCTTTGTTCTTCTAAGTTTGTTTACTGCACTGAGTAAAATTATATGATTCATAGAACAGATTAGGGAACAGAAAGCTCAGTAATGGAAGTTTAGTGTATCTGCTATCTGAAGACATTACGGTAGGGCTGAGATGATTTGAGGTTGCCTATGCACCTCTCTTAAATTCTGGTAGATTTTGTGTAGTCATTTATAAAAATGTACCATGGAGTTTTTCTGTAAGCATGTGAAATCAACCTCTGGTAGGGAGTCCAGAATATCTCTGCTAGTCCAGAGCCAAAAAGCCATGTTAACTACAGCGACTGAACTATAAGCATACTGGGGAAGTTTCAGGTTCCCAGTGAGGCAGATAGGAAATTACCAGGAATGGTATAAGGGAACGTCTAAGCATGGAGAGATATGCATGAATCTTGGGCAAGAAGTTAGACCAGGTTACTCAGGTTTTTTTCCAATCTGGTCTCGAAAACCACCATGGATGGACACTGAAGAACATTTCTGGGCAATCTATTACACTGCTTGGCTGCCCTCTTGGTGAAAAATGATATTTTTAAGCCCAGTGAATGCTACTGTGTTACTGAAACAAAGAAGTCCATGAAACATTGTTTTCTCTAGTGGTAACTTCTTATTTTTTTTTAAATCCCTTGCAATGTCTGAGTGGTACATGCTGCAGCAATCCATCTCTATACCCTGATGTGCAAGTATGTAAATTCAAAGCATCTATCTTTCTGGAAAAGATGCCCTTAAATAGTATAAAAGCCCTGGGGGTTATCCCCTTTCTAGGTCATGCAGATAGTTTCCCATGAGAATGCCTTGAGATTTGGCCATAGGCAACACCTTGACTCCGTTCAGACTCAAGTACTAGGGGTTTTTAGGTGCACACAGGATCCGGGAGAGCCAGCTGAGGAGCCCATGAGTAGGAGATCTTCCAGAGCTGAGACAGAGGTCTGAAAGGAAGAGTGTGAATTAGCCTTACCTACAAAGATTTCCCTATGATAATTCTCCCTACTAAGATTATAAAATACATGGAAAATATTTTTTTAAAATGGTTTCTGGTGCTGTGAAACATTAATAACGCAGTAAACAATCACAGTACCTTAGTATATACTGTCTTTGACATGAAGAGCTTAAAGTGCTTCACAGACACTAATTAATTAAGCCTTATGACACACCTGGGATGGAAACACTTCAGGCAACTTTATAATATCAGTTCATTTTACATTTATGCTAAACACAGGCACAGAAAGGTTAAATGACTAGTCCACAGTGATACAGCGAGTCAGAGATAGAGCAAGAAGCACAACCCCAAGGCCCTACTTTGATGTCACTCTGCTGGAACAGTGGGAAATACGTATTACAATCATACAGTTCATAGCAAAATAAATAAGCTGTGTAAATATTTATTTCCACTGCAAGTTTGGGATAACAAAATGTTACTGTGATTTAGTGAAGTTCATATTGTACAGATTGAGGAATAAATGCAGAGTAATGCATCACAGAACTCATTTCACATTAGCAGTACAGAAGGATGCTACCAATCCTCTGCCATCTGCTTCTGCAAACATATTGTAGATGCAGTGGCAAGACTAATCTTGCTTTAAGAAGAATGACTGCAGCTGGAGGGAACTGGCTCTTTTGAAGTCCAAGGAATGGTAGTAATAAAAGTTCTTGGGGATCTGTCTCTCCATATCTTTTTCAGGTATGTAGTATTTAATTTTCTTAACCTGAGTCTCCTGAGGTAAAACTCCCAAAGGAATAGCAATTGTGATTAAGTTCTTTTTTTCCCCAGACCCAACTTAAGTAGCTCTTGAAATACATTGTATGGACCTTAACAATATTAGGGGACTTAATTTCTCTAGAGTCTGATGGAAATTTTCTAGGGAATCCCCAGGAAATTTTTTTCTGTACAAAGCAAATAGCTGAGATTCTGCTTTTCATGTTAAATTTTGATGTTTTTCAGCCCAATCACATTGGGAAGTTGGATGGCCACATGTATGAATACAGAAAAAAAACAAATAAGAAAGCTCAATAAAAATAGAAAGATAAATGACTTGTTTAGTTCAAACTGTGCCTAGCAGTGTAGACTCTGCATGGGCTACCAAAGTTGTATTAATTTGAAACACGCTGCAAGCCTTTGAACTTTCTGGCCTTTCTCAGCGGGAAGGCGCGTAATGAATTTTCATTGTTTCCTCTGAACTGTAGTTCTGACTTTTTTTACCAGCCTCTATAGCTTTCTGAACAGTTAATTGATTACTACCTGCCAATGAGTGGAATCAATCTGTTCCTGGCATGAGTTGCTGAGGTTTCCAAAAAATGAAATAAATACATTGGTGCAAGTTCACACAGAATAATCCAGACAGTGTCATATCTTGGATGATACAAGATCATGGCCTTTGTCATCTTAGGATCTGAGCCAGCAGGTTTTCTCAGACCACGTCCCATGGATTGGTATTCACCCTGAAGGCTGGGTCAATATGCACGCTATACCCAACAGAACACTGTATACTCAGCAGAACCATGCTTAGGGAAGATGTCTCAGCTGTGGCACACACAAGATCAATCCATTCTTCCTTATCTTCTGTATAGAAGAGAACTGACACCAGGTCTAGTTTCCTCCTAAATACCCTGATCATCAAATTTTAAGTGTTCTCAAATGGAACTTACTTATCCTTTGCTGTTGAAGTTGTTCAGCTTGGGCTCAATGATTACATGTATATATATACACATGTACATATATTAAAACTTGTATATGGATGTAACTCACAACTTTATAGAACTGTCAGAACTGTAGAGTATGCGGATTTTTTCCACATTGTATATATGTAAAACTTTTTATTATGCCTATTCACCTGTTTCTCCATCTAAGATCTTGACTATCCTCTAAAGAGACATTAAATACTATCATTCTTTAAGCTTCCCTTCTTTAACGTCTTTATTAATATATATTTGAATTGTTTTGCTTCTTGTTTATATAGGTTCATCTTGAATGCCTAATTTAGAGCTAAAAGGTGGCTCTTGGCAGCAAGGAGATTTA
>VYZV01035348.1:85281-100702 GCA_013401275.1 Pandion haliaetus | reverse complement strand
AAATTTGGATCAGCATTGCTCTTTTAAAATATGCATTACCATTAGATGTTGACAAGAAATATTCAAGTGTCAACAGAAGTTTAGAAATCACCGTAAAAAGTTAGTAGAAAACCTCCATTGTTTCTAGAGTTGAAATATAAATTTCAAACACAACACAAGTGGGGAGCTATGCCATTTACTCCAGTTCAGGTAATATGGTATTAAAACCACCAACAGCTATAAAAGAGATATTTGAGAAATAAAAAAAACAAATGACAAAAAATCTCAGATACAATATTCAAGCCAAGTGACATCCAAGTGCCGAGACAAACCATACGTGAACACCTTCATGTTAAACTTCACATTCCCATCTGCATGTCAGCGAAGTTGTAGAAATTGTCTACATCTTGAGCCGCTGATGCCTTGCTTTCTGATACAAAAACCTGTTTTATTAAACAAGGAAATAGTTATGCATCACTGATAAAGAAGTTCAAGCAGTCTTTGCTGATCTGGAGCCCATAATGGTTATTTTTATTTTTGCATTTCATGAGAGGCACAACTCTGTTGGTTTCCACTCTGTGACAGAATAGTCCTAGAATTCTCTCAGCCCTCATGCACCCTTTGTTACCATCACTTGTACTTAGCAGACATGCTAGCTGCAGTACCCCTAGCCTTCCACTGATGGGAATGAAAAAGTTTTGGGCTTGATTACTCAGTGGTCACAGCTTCAGCTAGCATCCATTCAAATGTATTTTGCTTGGGAAAGTCAAACTCTGTCCAGGAGAGGAAGGGAAACAAACACACAAAAACCTTAGACTACCGTTAAGCTTTCCTTTAATAGAAAGGCAGTTTGTAAGATAGACTCCCTTGCACTATATTCCCCTCAAAAACTTAGTTGTTTCTTCATCAAATGATTATTTTAAATAACTTCAATTACATTTGCATTTTGCAAAATTGATCAATGCATGTGAAAGTCCAAGCTCTAGGACAGTCATCTTTGAAAGCTTTCAGCAAATCAACTACAAATGCCNAAAGCTTTCAGCCAAACAACTACAAATGCCTTAGGCAATGCCCAAATAGTTCAGTGTAACAGACAGTGTTAAGGCTGTTCATCAATCTCAACATGCAAGTAATAGCCTCAAAAACTTCAACTTAATTCTTACTATCTTATATTTTCTATACCTCAAGAGGAAATCATCACTGTCTCAGCACATCAGTGTTGGCATAGCCAACTGAGCTATTCTGAAGTGCACTGGGACTGTAGGAATGGGTTATTCCAGATGACTATGTTCCTACAGTCACCACTTTTCTGCTTCAGCTCAGAATACCACATGAATGTAAACTATGACAGTTTCTTGAATTGGTTTTCTTAAACTATGTTTTAAGATTAATATCCTGTTGCCCAGTAAATTTCGAATTTAAAAAAAAAATCATCACAAAGCAAGTAGTTTCCTACACTGTTGCTTAGACACATGGTAGATTTCTCTTTGTAGGGACTTGAGAACATCTACTAACCATAAGGTAGTTGTTTGGTGCAACAGCGATTGGCACCATCCTTCCCTACCAGGATATTACAACTTACATTTTGCAGAGTATTTTATGAATAACTGATGAGACAGAGGAACAATACTAGAAAGCACACCAAAAAAAGTGCAGAAGGTCACCTAGAAAGAATGTCAGAGGTAAAAAGTGCAGACTTAGCTAGTCCACACAAATAGGAAGTCTGCTTAAGTGCATAGCATAGAGCTCTCCTTGTAACATGTCGTTTCTACCAAACAGCTCAAAAATACTCTGGTGGCGTTGCTGCTGAAGAACTTTTCTATCCTTCCTAGAGTATCAAGAGTTGTTTATTAGATTTATTTCAGAAACAAAAACCTGGTGAAAATAAGGTTATTAACAGATTAATTTAATCATTTTTTAACTGTGGTTTTCAAATGCAAATGTAGCCACCTGCTTAAAAGCAGATTAATCTCCTGCAAAGTCTTACAGAATACATGTCTTCCTAAGAGCTTTTGTCATTGTTTCTTGATCAAGGATACCTATAATTCTTNAAAAAAAAAAAAAGTATACTCATGATATCCAATTATCTAGGGATCCATGCACAAACCCAGTGTTTATCAGAAGTTTTGGAGTTATATTTTATCTAAATAAAAGATATATACTTCTCAGGAAGCCCAAAGTTCTGCTTCTTAGTTCAGTGCAGCAAGTATTTAGTAAGCGAGTTAGATTTTACTGTGGAACCAGGCTGTAAACAGAAGTTTTAAATCCAGATGCAGCAAGTAATTTCACGTTTGGAACTGAACGCAAACACTACAGATCACCTCCAAGAACAACGCTTACTTCACAGCATGAAGTGCACAGTCTGAGGTTTCTGGATGCATCTCAGATCAGGGCATTCATAGTGTTATAACAACTGATATGAGTCATTTTAGTGAGGAAAATATAATATTTTATATGTTCTAATAATTAATATCATTTCAGTCTTTGAATAGAGAAAAAGATCTAGAAGAACCAGTGTTACCTACGCAGTATCAGCTTTGTTCTGTATGAAAAAAAAAAAAAAATGCTAAGCACACTAAAAAAAAGCCACTGTAAGACCCTGCTTAAAGAGGCCATTTTTATGGTAAATTTGCAGTGATGACTCTTGGGTCACAAGAAGAATCTGTAATATCACAACACTGCCCAGACTGTAGTTCTAGTATTCTCCAGACTCAGAGAGCCAAATTAAGGCCCACTACACATCAGGTTTTTGCTGGTGCAATAGCAAACACAAAAAAAGCAAACATTAGCTGGATTTGAGGTAACTTATTACAAAACGACTATTTTCCAGAAACTGGGCAGTCTACTTCCAAGTAACTCTTTCAAAAGGAACTGAAAGACAGCAAGGAGCTTTATGGACACTATAACTCAAAGACATTCTAGTCTTCTTTAAACAGCTGCTTGAAGGCAAAGGGTTTGTCACTTTCTTGTTACCAGGAGTGCTCTAATTGTTTCCAGAAACTTTCTCAAAACCATTGACATTCAGAGAAATGGGGACAGCAAGCAAAGAGGAGGCGTGGTGTAAAGAAGCTACAGTAAAACAAGCTGACAGAAGAAAAAAAGAAAAATGGCTTTGAAAGAAGGCATTCTGCAATATCCTACACAGCAAAAATAAAACCTTGAAAAAAGTTGAAATCACATCATATTATCTTCATCAGGGTTTAATAGACTAGGACATCACAAAGCAGACTTCAGTATAAGACTTGGAGCAGGGCTTTTCCCTACTATATTTATAGAACTTGGTTTTACTATTATGTAAAATAACAGTTTTAAGTGGAAATCTTCTATTCTTCAAAGGATATAGGGATTTAGTACTCTCTTTCCTAGGGCAATTTTTCTTGTCTTTGACAAGCAACTTGAGTTTTGAGTACAAAAAACCTAAAACAATAACAAAAAAAAATAGGATATTCAGATTTTACTATTCAGAAACCTAAAAAGATTGTGCAGTATGTCAATGCTACAGCTTGACCATGAAGTATCCTAAACATTCTGTAACATTTTCTGCCAATAAGGCAATACACCAGCTTACCTTGGTCCCGCTAAAAACATCATTTATAATGCTTTGACATCCTTCCACAGCACCATCTCCACTGAACTCCAAAGCAACCACTGGACCTAGAAGATAGTTTCATCTAGCATCAATACTACTTTTAAGCTTGGCATTGAAACAGTAGATTTCTCAACCCATAGGAAACTGTGAAGCTTGCAAGAAGCATTTTATGGTTTTTGCTTCAGCAGCCATAATGCAGGATAAAGAATTAAAAACACTTAACCAAAGCTTCAAAGTACAGTGTTATCTGAGAAGGAAATATCTGCAATTCCATCCTCATTTTTGCAGGGATTCTGGCAGGATTCCAGTTTTACTTCTTGAAAGGCAGCAATGGCACAAAAACACTAAGGAGTGCAGGGCACCATGGAAGTGAGTCAGACTACACTGTTCAAATAGTGAGCCATTTCACAGACATCTGGAGTAGGACTGAGTCATTCAGGCACTTTTGCTTCAGTCCCAAGATAGCAAACTGCCTGATTTTTAGACTTGTTCTAACCCATTATTTGCAGATCCCCTTTCTCTGGTTTCATTCTGAACATGTTATTTCTTCACATACGGGTGCAAAAGAGCCCTTGAACTAGACAGTCATCTGATAAGTACAATAACTTTTGACCTATTCTTGCAACGAGCATCACAGACCTCTTAACGTTACTATGAAAAAACCTGCATGTTGCTACTAAGTCTGGGAGTGTGTACGGAGCTTTAGCATATAACAGATGGCAAGATGTCAGTACTTCTGCAGGAAGAAACAAAAACCAGTTACAGTCAGATCAATAAAAAGGCTTTTGAAATACTCTGACGGTACACCAGTTATAAACAGGAATTTAACACTTGCCTGCTTTATACACATCTATACTGATTTGCTTAAATATGCATAAAGAAACACGGAACATCTAGGTGGTTGAGCAGCAATGGTGATAGGTTAGAAATAATCTAAAAGCATGGGCTTCTTTTCACCACCCCAGACAGATCTGCATGTGCCACTGCTCCTGAGCTATGTGGCTGGACCACTAGAGGGGGGGCAGAGCCACAAAATACATGTGGAATCGCTCCTTTCCGATGCCTTCAGGCATTTTGGCTGGTTTAAGGCCTCATTGAGGCTTCCAAAACTCATCTCAACTGGCTTTACACTATGCCCTTGAAACACAAATTTCTCCTCCATTCTTCTTTCTTCTCCAGAACTCTCCAGTGACAGCTAGATTTTTGTATCAAGAAGAGAAAGAAAACACGACAAACTCACCTTTATCAAGCAGTGGAATGAATTCTGATGCATACTGCTGGAAAACTCTGTGAGCATCCTCTGCCTTCATTAAGACTTCTTTAGTCTGTACCAGCTGAAAACCTTTACCAGTCATCTGTTAAGAGAGAAAGAATTCATATTAAAAAGGCGTCCAAGACAGAGAGTTCAAGTCAAGTATCCAGGTTACACTGGAATAGACCCATTTTCCCCATTCATGTTAAGCCACAGAGCAAAGGGACCCTTTTTGCTCTTTTCAAAGACCATTTGCTTTTTCTACATTTCTGTTTATTTTCATTCCATTCATCCAGACTTTCTCCTCTGCCCTAGTGCACCTAGAGAAGTAAATGTGAATGTTTTTGTTTTATATTATGGCCCAGGGTTGTGTTTTTTTCCCCACAATCCCTCACAAGCTGAAACTAATAGGAGTAAAAGCATTCAGCATCTGGAGTCAAGCAGTTAGTTCTCATTAGCCTGCAACAGTTCAGTCAAGCCTTAGCTCAAACTCTCATCTACCCACTGCTGAAGTTTTCCATTTTGGAAAAATAATCACAAACTTTCGAACACACACCGCTTTTTACTTCAAATGTAATATGAAACTAAAGGCATGCAGAGAAGGAATGACTGTATTTGTACTTCCAAAGCATCCATTAATCTACAGAGCAGTAAGATACCTACAGAATCTCACTAACTAATCTTTTAGCATCTTCTTAATTCTAATTTCTAAAGAACTACTAATACAGGAGAACCTACCTATTATCCTCTTTACTGTACTATTACTCTTCACTCTTTTTCTTCAGAAAAAACCCAACCCATAAGTATTATCTCCGTTCACTCAAGTAGCTGTTAGTAACAAAGTTCCACAAAAATCAAACTGGGCAGTGGGAGGGCATGGAAACACCCTACAGCTTGCTTTCCCTGCAGTTAGAAACCCCAGGGAAAGAGCTCCATCAGTTGTTTTGTTGATCATACAGCACTGGGACCAGCAGCTTTTGCAGATATCTCTCTCAGAAGCTGTAGCTCATGGTTGCTGACTTTGCTCTGTCATCCCTGGCACTCCAGGGTGCTAAAAGCAGCCAGCCACTCCCAGATTTTAGCCCCAGGAAAGCCCAAATTCAGCCAAGCCTGGGAGCTGCTGCTTCACAGGAAAAAAAAAAAAGACAGCACCAGCTATTTAAGTAATCGAAGACAGCTGACCAGCCCTGACAAACACTCACTGCCTCTTCCAGAAAAAAATTCCAATACTGGGTGGCAAGGAGGATAAAAAAAAAAAAAAAAACATGTTAAATTGTAGAGTCTCTGTTAGTACTGGAAAAACTTCCAGGACAGTTTTGTTAGCTGTGACTTTTGGGGCAATAAGCTAACAAGTTAATTGGCTGTATCCCTTTCACAAGCATTGCCAATCAGTTACACTACATTTGGCCACGTTCATCAAATCAGCTACACATTTTCTTCAGAACATAGCTTTGCTGTGCCATGATGGAAAAGTATACTGGAACTATTAGAGGACAGATGTGCCAGTCACAGGATGTCAGCTGTAAAACAACTGTCTGATCAGTTGAGCTCCAGTCTCTTACCTTGCTTTGAGGTTTTAACAGTGCAGCTGATCAGTACGGTTAGTAGACAAGCAAAGCCTCTGCATTCTCTCTTCAGGGAGCACCAGAGGAAAGTTCAATTACAAATTCAAGAAGCTCAATGCAGACAAAGGTCACTTACCTCATCAATTAACTTCCTGGCATTTGCAGTTGTGTAGTCACCAGCAAAAAACACCGCCAAACACGATTCATCGCTGCTTTTCTGTCTCCGCCCTCGAGTTATTGGTATTATGCTCCTAGTAGCATCAGTAGAAATTCTGACAGCTTTCAGCTCCTCAGAGCTGGGCAGAGGAACATAATCTTGGACTACAGCATTCTCAGGCAAAAGGCCCCAGTTATTTTCTCCTGACACAGGGGTAAAGTCATGGATGTTGCTCCATGTGTTATTGAAGATACTTAGTCCAGCATCTTTAAACTGTAAAGCAAGCTCAGGATAATAGTACTGGAAACATCCGAATTTCATACCTGTGGAGGACTCGATAATGGGCTGAGTGGCACAGCACAAGAAAACCTCCAGCTTTCTGCAGTCCCGAGTGCGAAACTGTTGGCAGGCCACTATGCATTTACAATCTTTGCAGTCACGGAAAAACACGCTGCCTTTTATTGGTCCTAAGAAGATTTGGCAGTTTACACAGTCATCAATAGTGATTGTAGCAGAATGGTCAAATATGTAGATACTACAGTTCTCACAGTCCTGAATGACAAATTGTTGCCCTGCTACTTTTCCAGGCAGTCGACCCACAGTTTCATCTTTAAGTCCAGAAAAAGTGTAATCTTTGGGGTCAATCNAAAAAAAAAAAAAAAAAAAGAGTGAAAGTCTTCAAATACAGAGAATATTATAATGCTAAATATCAATTGACTTACATTAATTGACGTAGCACTGAACTGTATGGGATAACCTGCCAGAAAACTCTTCAAAGAGTGATGAAAAATCAGAAGCAGCTCTTTTATCCAACTACTGGAATTCACAGTATTGAGGTAAAACAAAGAATTGAAACTACACTTCTGAGATGCTCCAGGTAAAAAATAAACTAACTCAGTTTGTCCTCTATTAAAGAAAGGGGATGAGGGGGAGCTAGTTTTCTCTGTGGTCTCTAAACTGTTTCAACAAGGATGATGATCCCGGGTATTATAGCAATAACTGTAATAAATTAATTGGCCAACATACTTAAAGATTCATAAAGCTAGACATACAGTATTTCCTTTTCAAGCAGCTTTCTTGGTCATATGTTACCACACTTCAACACCTTACAAGGAAACCTTGCTGCTTTCAAGCAGTTTCTCCTTTACTACGGTTGCAATCTACAAAGAGTTTGCTTATGTTCGCCACAGCATTATCTTGTGCTAACAGCTACAAGCTTTTTGTGCTAACGGCTATGTGATTGTTTTAGTTACGACCAACAAGCAATCATTGGCAGTGGTGGTGCAGGGGACACACTGACAGACCTCTCCTCCTCCACGCTCCAGCATCCCCCCGCCGGGGAGGGACACTTGAGAGAGGCTGTGGCTTTCCCTGGGACTCTCTGTTGGGAAGCAGCGACTGAAGAGCCACACAGCACCCAGGACGGGATGGGATACAGGTAGATAGCATGAATAATACAGCCCGTGCTGTCGTAACACCAAAGGAATCTGAGCTGGCTCATTTCTAGATATATGTAAGTCTCAAGACAACTACAATTCCGGAGCAAATTCTACTCTGCCCTCTTGTGAAAGCTTATTAAAATAGCACTTAGAAGTATACAAGTACCTGAACTAGTCTAACACAAGGTCACTTGACAAACCTGTTATTTGATTACCAGCCCGAAGGCCCTAAAGTTTGCTGCACTGTAATCAGTGTTAATGCATTACAACAGTTTCTGTATAGCCCAATTTGTAAGAAACTCCTCCTCCTCCTCCCCAGCATTTCAAACATTCACATGAGATTTAGAGACCAGAAAAAGGCATAAACCAGGATGGGCTAGTGCCAGACATTTACTCAACCAGCTCAGCCTAGGTAGCTTTTGTCCAGAACAGCTAATGGAAGCTAAAAGTCTCTACCAACCAATAAAATGTACTCCTTTATATACAATATATCTAACCTCCAGACAGGAAAGGAGGTTTGCAGCTGATGAATCTTCCAAATAAAATGTAAGTTGAGACAATGAAGATGGCTTCCTAGAAGTCTGCCCTCAATTGTATTTAATACCACTAGTACACATCCAGGAAAGTTAGTTGGAAGAGTTACAAATAAAATTGGGAGTCTCAAATTATAAGGGGGACAGCATGGAGACTCAGCCACACAGTATGATTAGGATTCAAACCCTCTAAGGTCTTAAGTCTCCTGTAATGTTACCTATTTGATCCATATACAAGATATATTCTCAAGTATGAAAGAATATGAGTATAAATAAGTATCAAAATTGCTTTTGGACACATTCTTCCCAGGCATCTCCTAGAACATTTATGTATGTGTGTGTGTATATATGTATATGTTGGTTTTGGGGGCTTTTTTAACAACCTTGAGAGACAGGCTTACTGCCTTCAAAACAGGTACAGAGAAACAGTTACTTTCTTAAGAAGCTCAAAGTTTCCAGAACTTACAGCTTTTTTGAAAGTTGGCACCTGAGCATGTCTTTCTAAATTGCTCTGCTCTAAAAAGCCTCTGAAGCAGCACTAGCTCATCCTACACGGTGGCCTTTACAGAAATGTGTGAAACTTCAACTTCACCTTGCAATTTTATTTAGACCTAGGTGAAAAACACTGGTTAGTCAGCTAACCCATAGCTTACAGACAGTTTCAAATGAGAGCACTTGAAAGAGTAGTAGTTGAGTTTAATGATAAAAAAGTCAGCTTATTACCAGATTCAGGAGGTCAATTTTACTTCCCTAACATGAAGAGTTCTGCCCTGATACAACTCTTACTTCTCAGTTTGTTCACCACACTAGGGAGTTTACCCATTTCCTTTAATTTTACTTTACAGTTTTCCTTTTAAAGGCCAAGAGTATTTATTAACTAAGACTGCCATACAGACTGGAGGAACTGAATGAAATAGATTTAACTCCCTCTCCCCCAACTGGGTTATTGCCCCTGCGAGGAGGGGGTAACCCAAGAGATTAACAAATCTGAATGTTTCGCTTCCCCTGGGTAAAAGAACCATGCCAGAGAAAGGAGCATGAAGGCAGAAGTATGATTTTGAGGATGCATCCAACAGCTGTTATAACATGCTAATCGCAGAGTTTCACGCTCACCACCTCTGAAGTCTGCAGCTATCATCAACAGGTTAATATTAAATCACTGCATCCACCTTCCTTCCCCTGACAGCCAGCACTAACTGCTTCTTAAGCTCTGTCGCGGCAACATAGCACGAAACAAGTGAGGAAAACCAAAAGCAACAGAAGAAGGTAACATCTGCAGCCTCGTACAACCATAACCAGGGCAATGTAGATTTTTCTGCCCATTCATCTGGTGCAACTTTTGCTGTAAAATTTTAAGCATGTGGCAGGTCAGCAAAAATCAACTGTGTGATAACTCATCTATTTATTCTTTGCATTTGGAGAAAGCTTCGAAGACCTTTGTCCAAATCCACCCATCTAATCCAGACAGATGCTTTACTCCCTGTCGCTTAATACATTTTTAAATGTCTTTTTTCCCCAGGCTGGTACAAGTCCAAATGATGACAGTATTTACAGAGGCAACTTTTAATGCTTTCAGCTGAATTTAAAGAGTTTTTGGAGTAGATACAAGTCATGCATTAATAGATATGGGCACAGCTTAATTGTTGAAGCCTTCTAACAGAAGTGCTATGCACAGGTTCAGGAATCGCTCCATAGAGTGACCTAAAATAACCAGCTATGATGAAAAAGTAACCCCTGCTTACACAATATTCTTCCCTTTCAACAGAATTCTCATCTTTGGTTATCAGCGATGACATTGTTGATAAATCTATTACAAAGGACTAGAAGACAAATTGTAAGGAGCAGGGATTTTAAAGAACAAAGAGGGAGAGAAGTGAAGGCAAACAAAAGTTTGTC
The DNA here is from genome assembly GCA_013401275.1 of Pandion haliaetus. Classification (NCBI taxonomy): domain Eukaryota; kingdom Metazoa; phylum Chordata; class Aves; order Accipitriformes; family Pandionidae; genus Pandion; species Pandion haliaetus. The sequence continues at coordinate 90,292 of VYZV01035348.1, read as the reverse complement.
ATGGTTGCTTTGACCTCAAGGAAGCTCTGCTGCAACAAGTGCAAGGTGTATTAAGCAGCTTTCCTTCCTGCAAATACTTGTCTTGCAAGAAGGTCAGAGGCCAGACATGAAGGCTGCAGATGACATTCATCTCAGTCACCATTATCTAGTTTACTGGCACCAAGACTAGGCAGCTCCCATTTGGAAGAACATTTAGAAGTACTAGACCCTCACAGCTTTTATTGGTGACTGTGCCTAGAATCAACAAGGATCCCAACAACAGCTTCTTGAACTCTTTCTGGTATGAGTTCATGTCTTAACAAGACTTTTTCACTGGGTCCATCAGGAGAGGAGTTTTAGTCAGCAGTGACATGCCACCACAAATATGAGAAAGTATTGCTGTTCCTAATGGATTATGGTTCTCCCCTAGTTACCTGGGTCTAGCCTGCTGAGCAAGCTATAGTTTGTGAAGTCTTTCTAAACCACTTACACTAAGATCTTCTCTTTCAAATATCATTCTCAAAAAAACATTCCCTATCTCTCTAAAACATAACAGATGGCAGTTCAGCTATGGACTTACATACAGTTGATGACATACAAGAGTTGGCTGCTGACCCAGTGACATTAAAAGCTGCAGCTATAGGGTAGGCACAAACTTAAGAGGCTTTATATGCTATTTTTGTCAGTAGGGGAATTAACAGAAAGGAAATAGGCAAGAAAAGTGCATTCCCAGGCCTAGACACTTCTGCATATTCATACTTGCATGGGTTTGGTGCCCTTAAGTACTGAGTTGCAACATCCTGTGGACACTTGAAGTTAGTCACCTCTGGCAGATTTCTAGATTCTTAGGCAACAAGAAAAGGTGGAAAGAGGAACAGTATGTGCAGGTTCCAGTCACTCGCATACAGTTTTTCATCTTGGAGCACCTCCTGCGCACCTTGACTTGAAATGTGGCCAATACAACAGTCAGAATGCACATTTCATTCTATTCTTTGTAATCTTCCCCCTCTTCCAGAGTACCCATAATAGCATAAAATGGTCATTCTCATACTTTTCTGAGCAACAAACCACTGCCAAATACTGCAGATAGGAGAAAAAGAAGAAAGGAAGCTACTACACGCCTATAACTGACTTAACTGGAAATATTGCTTAATATGAACCTGCTGACTGTTTCTCAGTTGATAGACTATGTTTTGAGAAATACAGCAGTAATTGTTCTGGTACACTGGGAAGCGTAAGGGAGATGCATTGAATTTAAGGACAAAATATTTCATTGTTTAGTTAGAAAAATATTTCATTGTTTAGTTAGAGAAAAAAAAAAAAAGTGTTTTATTTATATGCCAAAATAAAATATAAAGTGGCTACCTAAACAAGATCTAGATAGTTCAAGACGCCCATGCCAACTCAGACCATTCTAGCAGAATCCTCAAATGTAAGGTAACGAAAGACTAGCTATGATTTATGTGGAATGTTAAACCTCTGAGTTTTTTCAAACTGATTGAATACAGCCATCACAGCCTGATATAGCAATGATAGCTGTGTGTTTCTTATCAACTAAAGCAGTTAAGTTGCAAGTCAACTGACATAAAACAAAACCTTACTTGTTCCTTCTAAAGGAAATATCATTTGGAAAGGAAAGTCCCTCTAAGCTTTAAATGCCATTGTCATCATAATTAATCTAATCCAACAACAAAAAAGATGATGCAGCTTTTCATGTTTCTTCTCCTGCAGAGAAGGTCACAGCACATGGGTATGTCTGCCATCACAAGACACAAAACCCCAGTTCCTGTCTATATGTACCCATATGCAGTTACTGCTGTAGTTATCACCCTGGTCATGCATGTAAACAATGTTAGTCACATAGAAGGTAGTAAGGTGGGAAAGGAAAAGGGAGACTGGGAGAAGAAATACAATCTTACATTCCAGGTGGAAACCTAGCTGGAGAAGGCTGAGGAGGCCTAAGCAGCACCAAGATCCTCTCCCACACTTGGCCAGAAGGGGACTCTCATGACAGCCCAATGACATCAACACATCACAAGTCGCCAGGATGCAGTGCAGTAATAACAGACTCTATAATAAACTGTGCTCTACTTATTCTCCTGGACTAAGAATCCCACAGCAGCAAGACACTAAATACTCATACTTTTCCCTTCTATTTTCAAGATAAGCTGATCCTTTGATTCTTCTACTGCACCATGAGTAATCCTCACACAGTTCTCTAACCCCAAGGGTCAGCAAGCATTACATAGAACCCAGCAGACTTATGATGCAATCTAAATTTGATTAATTTTTGCATACCTTAAAAACACAGACTTCTGTCCTCACATAAATGAGGTCATGTTGAAATGTGAAAAGGCCCCTGAAATTCATATACTTTCCTTAATTTCAATTCAACTACCAGCATCTTATAATATTTTGTATTTAGGGTTTTCTACCACATGGTCCATTTTCAGGACTATTATGCAAGAGTTACATGCTCACTAGGATATCGTCATATTACTCTTTGGCAAGGTCTACACTAGCAGATCCCCTTTTGCCACCAGACCATAATTAAAATAGACTACACTAGCAATGCTGTCCTTCAAAAACAGAAGAAATAGTTTCACTGGGGCAACTCCTCAGGTTCAGAGCTTCATCCAGCACAACTGCCAGCTAGCAGTCACCTCTCTTCACATCCCTAACCAGACAACCATGCACACGAGTGTGCCTACGTTTCTCTGCCTACAGGGAGGGCATCAGCATGGCATTAGTTTACAGGAAGACAGCTGGCATGTATGAGCAGCAAGACTTATCTACCTGTAAGAACGCAGAGGATAGCTTACAAGAACTGCAGACAATTGCCAAACTGCATTGTATAACCAGAACTGCATCACCAAGTAGGAGAGCCTAAAATTAGAAACACCCCCAACCCAAATGGTGTGTCGACACATTATTAAAAGTAACAGGAAATGAACATCAAAAGACCACTAGCACATCTGTTCACAGAGTTGAGGTTTTCTGAGTTCAGAATACAATTCAATGCACTTGATGAACAAAAAGGAGTCTTGATGCCACAAGTTTTCCGACTGAAGTCAATCTAACTCCGTGTACAAACACAAATTGTGAAATGAGTAAGTAATATATATGATGCATCAGAAATGAGAAAGCAATAGACAACAGGATAACGTATCAGAAACAATACTTAGACTTAACACTGACTTCGTATCACTTAATACAAACTGGAATCAACAAGTTTAGTGCACTAAGCACTCAGTATTCCTTTACCTAAGACCAGGTGTCTCAGTACTGCTTTCCTGGTTTAGTGTACTAAACATACACCCAAAAGCCCAATGACAGATAAAGCTGCAAACAGCAAGAGAAATGGGCTTAAACTTTAAATAGCCATTCTTGAGCTATTCAGTACAAAATTAAGCAGCTCATTTGACGGCTTCCGCAGTTTAGTAGCACAGCCCAAACTCACCAATTCTTCTGGTTTCTAAGAGTCTTTTATAGACAAGGAGGAAGTTGTTGCACATGCAATACATTACATGCTTTTTTTTCTCCACAGAGGTAGATTGTTGGTGCTGTAATAGCCTCCTCTGTTAGCTTGAACCCACTTCCAGCACGTTAACAACAGTCATCTCCCTAGCAACAAGGCTGGCTGCTCTCTGAATCAAACGTTCCTATGCCCTGACTTTTCTCCTTTAGTTTTAGAAGTTAGCAGCCCGTAAGCAGATTGAGTAAAAAGTCTCATATCAGTTGATCTTTAGCTGATGAATTTGCTCTAAAATTAAATAATACGATTTCAAATGCTCATTTGGTAATTTACTTTCGCACAGAGCTAAGATTTGTTCTGCTACCCTAAAATACGGTTTCGGTACAGGCTTCTCCCTGTGAGAATAGTCTCTATACAAGAGACAGGCTGCCATCCTCCCCTTCTCTCTCCAATACTGCACTGCAAATATCCACCAGCAAGTCAAAGCAACAAGCCCAACACAAATCAACTGTCTTTACCCTCAAGGAACAGATTCCTCCAGGCCACACACGCACTCTCTAGCTCATCTCCATCTGAGCTTGTCTTAATCTACTTTGAAGACTTAAGGGGCACCCTAGAGCACCAGGCCAAGTTTAGAAAACAAGCAAGCTAAGCATTCAAATAAGTTCATGCATTTTCTTTTCTATACTTGTAAAATATGGCCTAAAGGTGTGGAGTTTTTGTTTGTCAAAACCACATCAATTAAGGTTATGGCCTGCCCCATTTTCTCCTTCCCCCAACCCAAAGGTGGCTGGAGAGGAGACCTAGCAGGGCTATGATGTCATGATATATTTAGGAAGTGAAACTTGAAATGAGGGTGAGAAGAAATACATTTAATCCAGAACTTAAGTGCTTTCCTGCTTGAGACTTCATGATTGCCTTCCACAGGTCAGGAAACAGCGCTGGGAAGGATTCGTCTGCATCTATCACTTCAGGGGCTGACAGGCTAGCTCTAGCTCCTCTAGCTTTTACAAAAAAACCCCACCCAAACCTAAACAAAACAAACAAACAAACAAAAAACCCCAATGACCCAAACAGGCAAGCAGGAAAAATAAATATTACTGACAGTCAGGACGCAAGACACGAGTTTCATGCCTCCACGGAGACACCAGCTGTGGGGACTTCAGCTCACAGAGGCACAAACAGCTCTACGGCTGCCCACGAACGCCATCACGTCGGTTTGCTCCGGTGAAGCACACGCCCACGGGACTCCGAGCTGGATCAGAAACCCCGATGGCCGGCAGACATNGGCGAGTCCCACAGCCGAGCTGACGGCCACCGCCGCCGCCGCCTGCCTGGGCGCGCAGCGCGCGCTGCCACAGCCTGCTCTCCCGCCGCGGGGGCAGAGCCGGACCGGGGACCGGTGCTGGCACAGGCGGCGACCGCGGGATCCAGCGTGCCGCCCTCTCCGCTTGCACCATGTGAGACTGCCCGGTAAAATCGCCAGGCTAAATACTTTTTTTTTTAAAAAAATAAACGCACTTAACTGCACGGACCGAGCCGTAACAGCGGTATCGG
>VYZV01035348.1:65038-84637 GCA_013401275.1 Pandion haliaetus | reverse complement strand
GGGCGCGACCCTTCCGCAGGGGGTCGGAGGGCACGGTAACTGCTCGTGAGCCAACACCCCCAACGGGGTGAAACTGCTGCCGGCGATGGGAACCCCTCTCCCATCTGAAGGCGCTTGCGGGTTCAGCTGTGGGACTCGCAGGCAAAATGTCAGGTGCAGCATGTAAATGCAAACCGACTAATCCTATATCAAGTCGTTTTTTACCGATGCAACCTGCGTTGTAGGCAAGCGCTTACCCTCTGGATGTGAGACACCGCAGGTCTTGCCGTCTTGCTCGTACGTCTGAGGACTGCACCAGAAGACCCAGCTCTCTTGGCTTCTTGCAAGTGTTTCAGAGCACCAGCAGCAAGGGGCAGCATGAGAACTCACCGTGTCCTACCGCTTTGTGCCTTCCTTTGCAAATAGCCAGGCTTTCTATGTGGGTTGCTGTTGGTTGGGTTTTTTCCCTCCTGAGACTGTCCAACCATTCAAAGACATTTTCCCCATGATTCTACAGATTTGATTGCTGGGGGTAGAGGGGAAATACTTCAGAATTGCCTCTGACCCTTTGTTACCCAGTGGTGGGTTGACTTTAGGCAGCTGCCAGCTGCCCACCCAGTTGCTTGCTCACTGCCCCTCCTCAACAGGACAGGGGGAGAAAAGATGGAAAAGCTTGTGGGTCGAAGTAGAGACAGGGAGATCACCTACCAGTTCCCGTCACAGGCAAAAGAGATTTGACTTGAGGAAAATTAATTTAATTTTTTTGCCAATTAAAGATAGAGTTGGGTGATGAGAAACAAAGACTAAATGAAAAAAACACCTTCCCCCCCACCCTACCACTTTCCCTGGATCATCTTCACCCCTCCATTTCCAACTCCTCTATGTCCCCACCACCACCCCTCAAGCAGTGCAGAGGACTTGGGGAATGGGGGCTGCAATCAGTCCACCACAGCTCCTCTTTGCTGTTCCTTCCTCCTCACTTTGCTCCATGCGGGCCCTTCCATGGGCTGCAGTCCTTCAAGAACTATTCTGGCATGAGCTCTCCACGGGCCACAGTTCCTTCAGAAAAAAACCTGCTCCGTTGTGGGGTCCTCCATGGCCTGCAGTGTGGATATCTGCTCCACTGTGGTCGTCTCCATGGGCTGCAGGGAAATCCTTGGTCCAGCACCTGCAGCCCCTCCATATCCTTCTTCTCTGACCTTGGTGTTCACACTGCTGTTTCTCAGTTTTTGCCCTCACTCCTCCTCTCTCACACTGCTACACAGTGGTTTTGCCATTCCTTAAATGCGGTGGCCCAGAGGTGCCCTGTGGTGGGTCGGTTGGAAGTGGCTGTGTCTGGCACAGGCAACCTCTGGCCTCTCCTCACAGACACCACCCCTGCAGCCCCCCACTGCTAGCACCTGGCCACTTGCACCCAACACATACCCGCTTACAAAACTTTAGAGCCATTTTATGTGAAATAAAGGATGGCATTCCTGCTGTAGGAGTAGAAGAGGAAAAAGAGAGGAGAAGCCCCAGCAAAGTAGCAGAGAAGTGCACTGCCAGCTGAGCAGGCTGAAAGGCTTGCCCGGCTCAGGGCCCTGGGGACAGCAGAAATGAGGGAGCAAGATCTATTGGCTAGAAAGGGTTGCTAAGGAAGGAGGTGACCGACACCCTTTTTGGCGTCAGCTGTACTGCGAAACCTCATGCCTGGGCAGGTGTGAAGCCTGCTCTGAGCTTTTGATGCTACAGTTCAAGTCAACAGCTCAGCCAGCGCTACCAACACCACTGCAAAGTACTGTTTTGCATCTCAGCTACAATGCGGATTTACTCTATGAGTCACTCATCTGGGTTTCTTGGGCACTGTCTGGCTGGATCCTGGTCTTTCACTGCGCCCTCTGGGCACCAGCTCTTTCCACTGTGCGTCCAGCTAGGCCAGTTGGAGACAGTTTGCAACTGGAGGGAGTCTGATACACCCTCACCTCTTCTAGTTCACTCTTTTGAAGTCTAACAGTCTTCCCAGACCACTGTGTAATTTATACAGATTAGCAACGTTCTGCAGTCTTTTGGCAATCAGGCTCTGCTTTGTGTACATCCATTAAAAAAAAAAATTTTTTTTGATAGAAGGAATAAAAATAACATTTGATACATTTTTGTTAAAAGCTAAAATACCATTTAATTAACCTATGCAAAACCTAAACCTACGTTACCAAAACATTGTTACCTCACATTAATGGATGATCTGTCATAACAGATGACTTCATAGCCCATGTGGGTGAAGAAACTTCTTCCCCTACTGAGATGCAGCCAGCTCTACAATGGAAACACCTCATCACTGATGTCAGTACTGCTTCACAAAGGTATTTGAATACAAGAGAAGAAAGTAACTTTTATATTTCTAATGAGCAGATGCAAGGCAAATGCGAGTTTCTGAGTTGGGATTTTTCCATGCTGCCATGACCAATATACTTGTCTTGCAAAATTATCAGTCCCCTAAAAATACAGGATTTTTATATGGCTACAGCTGATCAGGACAGGCCGTAGGTTTTATCTCTCTGCCACCACACAACCTCTCAAGCTCCAGGGTGTTTCCCAACACCAAAGCACAGAATATTTATTCCAGACCAAATTAATATGACTTGTGATTTATGAGCACATGGCTTCTCAAGAAATTGCAAATGACTAGTTCAATTCTTCATTCTTTGTTCATATGCCAGCCAGACCCAACCCTCTTGGCTTCTGAGGTTTGATACAATCATAGCCTGAAGTGTAGTAACACAAGATTGCAATAATATCATAGTCACTACCAACCATTATTATACATACTTTAATTTCAACAAACTGCTGTAATTAGTGATTTCCCTTATGGATATGTTGTGAAATATATCTAATTACAGTCTAATACAAAGCTTTGTGATTCCCAGGCAGTAGTTTCTAGGTAACAGAAAAATAAAACATTTTCATTGTAAAGGTTATATTCTAAAGGCTTTGGTGAAAGAGACTTGCCACATCCATACCTTCTGGGCACATGCAGCTCACAAGAGCCTTTCAGACCTCTGCTGTCCTTCCCAGGAGGGCAGTGATTCTGTTTCAGCAAGAGAGAAGTCCTTCTCAGGCAGATGGGCAAAGCCTGTGCATGGGCTGTGTCTCTGTATGGGCTGGCTTTTATCCTCACGTAGCTTTGTAGTGCCTGCTGACCCTCAGGTAAGAAGATCCTAACTCCCTTTCCTCCTTCTCTTGTTTGACACTCTTGCGCATCACCCCAAAGGCACAGGGAAGGAGGTGTTCTCAGGAAACATCAGGACCTGTGTCCTGATTTTGGCTGGGATAGAGTTAATTTTCTTTCTAGTAGCTGGTATAGTGCTATGTTTTTGAGTTTGGTATGAGAATAATGTTGATAACACACTGATGTTTTCAGTTGTTGCTAAGCAGTGTTTAGACTCAGTCAAGGATTTTTCGGCTTCTGATGCCCAGCCAGCAAGAAGGCTGGAGGGGCACAAGTGGCTGGGAGGGGACACAGCCAGGACAGCTGACCCAAACTGGCCAAAGGGGTATTCCATACCATGTGACATCATGCCCAGTATATAAACTGGGAGGAGTAGGGCTGGGGGGATCGCTGCTCGGGAACTGACTGGGCATCAGTCAGTGAGTGGTGAGCAATTGCATTGTGCATCACTTGTATATTCCAATCCTTTTTATTATTCTTGNGGGGGGGGGGCAGTGAGTGAGCTGGTGTGTGGTGTGTAGTTACCTGCTGGGGTTAAACTGTGACAACCTGGAAGTCTGCCCAGGTCTTGAACAGGTAGTGTAAGGATGCAAGAGCTCATTGTATGCACATCTGCACTTCTCCTAACACCGGGCAGAGTCAGGTTTGCTCTGTGCTGTTGGAAGCCTGCCAAAATGCACAAAGCCAAACTTTCACAATGTTCTTAATGAGATTCATTGTATTCTCTGTGTGTGTCTCTTAAAGCTCTTGAAATCATATCTTTGTGAGAAAATCTGAAGGGTGTCTTGTTAAAAGCAGGTTATTAATCCTGTTGTTTATAGAAAAGGCCTTGAATATATCATCTCTAAGACAGGAAAATCAAGAAGACAAAGCAAAAAAACTTAAATATTACTACTTTCTAAAAGCTCATTTCATGTTTTCTATCAGGAAAGGTTATAAATTCTGTAATTGAGATCCTGGCAACTTACCTAAAATTGGTATAAAGCTTTGAAAAGGATTTCTAGTTAAGATTAGATTCACCTATACTCATACAAAATTGTGAATTATGGATGAGACAAATTACACCTGACAGTGGCAATTCCTTACATAGTATTCAACAGAAAGGAAGGGAAGGATACTTTATTGCTGGGTTCACTCTCTGAGGCTATGTTCTGACACACATTTAAGACAGAACCGTTACAGAAAGCATCCCTTGCCTCCAGCTGCTTATTTAAATCCCCAACCACCTATGCAGTGAGACAACACACATTTGCACAGACACATGGTAAACTGTGTTGGGGAACTGATGAATGTGAAAAACAACCATTTCAATTAGACATCTGTGCATTTGAGTCTCATACAGACACTCTTTATCTTGCAGAAGTAGATGACAAATATACTGAATAGTATTTTCACACAGCAGTCATCACATACTCTGAGATCACATTGGCCTTTTTTTGTGTCTCTAGCAGATTCTCTACTGCTGGAGACTCTTGCCAGACTGAACACCAACAGAAGCTAGTCTGGAACTCGAGACCAGGCAGAACAAACAATATGGCTATTTTTGTGATAAAATGTACTAGAATCTATTTTGCATTGCTATTGGTGATTTTGGACTAATATCCTCCTGTTTTTCAAGCAATATATGGCTTTCCAGCATCTCCTTGCAAATAGAACATAGCCCTGGTCTCCAGTAACTTTGCTGAACCACACTACTGCTGGTCAACAAGGGAATGCATTTTCTTGTAGCTGTCCCCAGCATAGAGTCTGTTAAGCGTGATATACAGCTTTAATGCTGGGGTTATTTAAGTGGGAACAATGGTCAGGTGTGCCTGTGTCCCAGGTTACAGTGAACTTTCATGCTATGACAAGGAAAAGCACAAACAGCAAAACTGAATAGTTCACATTTGCTAACTTGTTTCTTCAGCAGTTATTTTCCACATGTTCCCAGTGTAAATTGCCTGCTGTGTAGGAAATCACATCGTGTCTACAGATCTTTTTCTGTCTCTGATGTTTGGGATAAAGAAGACCAGAGTTCTATGAGGTACATGAGATGCAGACAGAGCGCATACTATTTAAAATCAATTTTAAAAGGCACTACAGAGAACTACAAGTATTTTCAGAAGTTTTTTACTGAAGATCTAAATAGTCAATAATTTTTAAAAGACATAAATTAAATATTATTGGCCAAATGAATGAATTATTTGAAAGTAGACCATAATGTATTTTATCCTATATAGTTGAAGTATATATCCTAATATGAGCATAATGGACAGCATAATGTATGATACAAAACCTACATTAACTCTGAACTTTGCCGCAAGCCATCCCTGTGACAGAAATTCTCTAGCTGGGAGCGTCACAATCTGCTTAAGGGCTGCTAACGTAGTGAGTGCACTTACTCAAACAGAGCACAATTAAGTTTTCGGCTATAAAGCATATTCTTGTTTAGCAATTACAGGTTTACAGATCTTACACAAGAGTCTAGATCCCAGATCCTTTTTCATGATATGAAGAGAGCTGCCATAACCAGGGTGTTGCCCAACATTCAGTTTTCCAGAAAAGCTTGCGTTTCACCTGAGACTCCAGCTGCGGCAGACAGACTCTTCAGTTTAATGTTAAATGAAAATGCAATGTAATGACAATAAAGTTTATGGTGTGTATCTTTTGTGGTTTATGTTTAATAGGGCAGCAATTCAGATAACAAGCTACAGTGCTGATTCAGCAAGGCGTGTATGCACGTGCTAAAACCTACAGATTTCAGTGGGATTTAAGCAAGAGCAAAGAGTTAGGCACATAGTTAAAATTAAGATGACCTTTAATGGCCTGCTGCGTCATAGCCCAGCAGCCCTTACCTTCTTCCCTAAGCTTACAGGACTTTTTTTGTTCTAAAGAGGCACTTCAGTTCCCTTTGTACCCTAAAAAGATCATCTGCTAGCATCTGCCTCCAGTTACATCTCTTTATCCTTTACCCAGGTCTCTAGCACCTAACGTTGGGGCGCTCAGTGGAGCACTCTTCCAAAGGTGGGCTCTTAGAATGTTCTGCTCTGTCACAGTCCTAATGTGGAAAAGGAAAGCCAAGAACGCACTGGGTAAAGGTTGCTTGCTCTTATCACTTAATACCTTGCCATTTTTAGAGCCTAGATCACTTTTTGACTGTAGAAGGATAGAGGTTCTGTTTGGATTTTTTCTTGCTTAGTGTCTGACATAGTATCAACCCTCTTTCACTGTTGGTTTGAGCTGCTGCTGTGGCACAGGAGAGGGATTGCTGCGCCCTGGGGCAGACACTGTTCTCCCAGTTCTGGTGCAGCAGACCATCAAAAACAGGTAGTTGGAGGTAGCAACATATTAGTTTGCTATTGCACAGTTCATCAGAATTTGTCTATCTGAAGTCTTATTTCACATTGTTGCTCTTCCAATTTCAAGCTCTTAATATTAATTTTATGGGGTGGTTTTATTTTTGGTGCCAACCTGCCATACACATTGTCCTTGTGGGTGAGAACAGTGGGTGCCTGATGCTTCCAGGGAGACTGGCAAAAAGTGAGAAAAGTGGGATCTCCGACAAAAATATAGGAGACATCACTCACCTGGACCTTGGTGGAATCATGACAAAATAGACTCAAGGGCTGCAGCACTGCTGGACTCTGCCTACAAGAACTTTAGGGAATTATACAGGAATCTGTAACCCTGAACAGTCCACACACAGGTCAAGATTTTTATCAAACTTCTTCAGCATTGTAATGAGCCAGTGAATCAGATCTAAACTGCACATTTAAATACTCAGTGTTAACTGTAAAAAAGTCCTGCTGTTAAAGTAAACAAACACAGGATTCCATTTGTTTTGCCTTTTCTTCCATTTCTGTCTTTTAGCAGAATGTGCAATAAACATTCTAGACACTGGTTTTGGAAATACTGCTACATCACTGTAAGGCTCTGAGGAATAAATTAGTCAAACTGTTGATAACACAAAATAGCAAGGGATTCTGCAGAGACAGCAGATGGAAAGAAAATACTGAAGTAATAATCATTATTTGGAAGAGCTTAAAGTCTAAAGCTTGCTTCCATGTTAAGAAGACTCATTGCACTAAGATTGGTTTTCAAATACTGTAATTTGTACTGAAGGAGCAACAATGTTCAGTACAGAAATCAATAAATTAAAATGGTCAGACGGAGAGGAACTGGGGTGGAATGAATGATATACTCTCTTGCAAAACAGACTCATTCACCAGAGAGAGGTACAAATTACACAAATCTGACATGTGGAAGACCTTCTTCTTAGTCCAGACAGATAGAAATACAGATTTTAATGCTGTAAGGTGAAATCCCAAAGGAGTTCTGTGATCATATACAGGGGTAAGTACACTCCACATAGCCTACATATAGTTTAGGCAAATTGATCTTGACTTAAAGGTCAAAAGAAGGGAAGCACAGCCATGTCATGAGAACCTGGTGCAGAGCTGGCCGATGAGCAATGGGAAAAGAGGAAATGTCTTTGAGTTGAGACAAATGAAGTCTCTTCTCATTCAACCCTGTACTGTTTTGATGAATTTCAGTCCCTCTCTTTCCAGGAGCTCAGGAGTTATTCAAACTGCAGTAACCTCTCTAAAAATTTTTCAGTGAGAGAGGCATCAGGACAAGGCAAAATAAAAAAAAGAACCAAAGTCCAATAACGATGGCTCACTTTGGGACTCATATTTTAGCCTGTTTCAGACCTATTCAGCAGGATCTATGTCCCCAGCAAACCAGTCTATTAATTGTCTTCGGTTTTAACCAGATAAGGAAAAATCTGTCTCTCCTCTACTTCTGTAAGTGACTGCACATCTTCAGTACAGGCAAACTATCAAAAAGTGCCTTTTTTTTTGAGTTCGCAGTGCTCACTGGGATCCACTGCTGCCAAACAAACTAGATGCGTGGGTAGGTTTCCTTAGCCCTAGCATAGTAGGTCTACTAGTTAGATGTGTAACTCTGAGTTTGTCACCCGAAGAAATCTCTTTGTAGGCAGTGGGAAAAAAACTTTGGGATGGCAATTCATCTCAGATAAGCACTTTTGGATGGTAGGTAACCCAACCTATCTCAACTGTCAGTTTTTCTTTGTTAACTCTAAAGTCAATGAAGGGTGATGAACACAGATTTAGACATCAAAACTTTAGCTGTCTAAAACTGACTGTCCAAAGCTATTTTAGGTAAATCACACTTTTTATGTGGAACTGTTTATCACTCTTTATTTCCAGCAGTTCTCTTTAAGTTATAGGTGCTATACATAAATGAAACCACAGTCCATGCCAGAAAGGGCTTGCATCTGGAAAGCAGCTAAGCCAAATCAGCTCACACATACATTAAGGAGGTGCCTGCTCTAACAACTCAACTTCAAGCAACTGCCTAAATTATACTCACTGGTTGATTATGAAGGTGATGTATCTATTTAGATACATATACTGAGTAAATAACCCTGGATCACACCCTGAAACCAATCCATAAAAAATCCTATTCAGGCATATGAAAAGAGGTTCCAATTTAAATACTATTGTAAGATAAGGCAAACACAATGTCAATTTTCTGGATTAAGCTAGTTTGTGGTCAATTTTTTATATTGCCTATTTAAAATTATTTCATTTTAAAATACTTTGCTTTGAAGTTCCTCTCTCTATTTTGCAGCTATTTACACACCAAAGGACTAAAGAGCAAATAGTAGAAAACAACAAGCAAATAATTAGAAAACATAAAAAATACAGCTAGGTGCCACGAATGTAAAAGAAGTGCGCTAAAGAAAGGCCCCAAACCCTAGAATTTGAGTGAAACCAAACATAAGTGCAAATAAAACAAAATATGTCTTCCATAACAAGCAATTGCACTTTGCCAAAATGTCTGTGCATCTCTCCCAGTTGTGGCAGAGCAGTGAAATACTTTCCACTGACAGGCTGTTGGGGGCTGACTCATTGCATACTCAGCATGGCATGGCTCAGAGGCCGCAGAATGTGATGGATGAGAATGGAAACCATGGGAACAGGCCCCATAACTCTACAGAAGATAAATTGTCTGTTTCAGGGTGTCCTGCAACCTGCTGGCTGTCCTGCTGAGAGGCTGTGCCAGTAACTCCCTGTAAGAATGCTGGTCTCCTCCTACCAGTCCTGTGGGAAAACCTGGCTTCCTAATCACACAGTCACATTCAACGTTTTCTGGTGCCACGTTTGTTCCCATTTCCACTTCATCTTTGTGCCAGTAGCTTCCTTCTGGCAGCCCTGGTCCTACCTCTCTCTCCCTACTCCTAAAGTCAGTATCCCAGGCAGTGGGTCATTCCTAGCCTCCTTCTCTTGCTGTGGGGACTCCGGACCCTCTAAGGGGATGTCAGTATTGACGGCTTCACCTCTTCAAGGGAACAGGACCCAGAAAAACAGGGAAACAACATTATTCTTCTGCTGATGTTAAAACAAAATGTTACTCCTCTGACTGTCTGAGTCACTGCAGAGAAGACATTGCCATTTTTACCTCCCGGTTCTTGTTGCCATTCCTTCTTGCGCTGGTGTCACTGGGTTCCTTATTTCGCTACATGAAGACAATAGCAGGAAAGATTAATGACCATGTGTGATTAGTTGACAATTGAAAGCATCACCGCAAGACATTTGCTCTGCTGAGGGTTTGGAATTTCTGCTGAATTAAAAACTTTTCTCAATCTTATCCTGTCAGTGGGACAAAATTTGGGACAGCATAAAGCTGGCAGTAAGGTGGGTTACAGCAGCATAGATCTAGCATGTATGTGATAGTTCCTCCGTAACCTTGGCATTTCCCCAACTGTATCAAGACTGCTATGACTGACTTTGACAGTGCCTTGGGCTTAATACCACTAGAGGTCATGCAATGTACTTATTATCTAAGCTGCTTTTGAAAAATGCTCTAATACTCCACATCTAGTAGATGTATTTGTACTGACTGTATTTGCAGACACTGCTTTAGACTCTAGATGTCCCTGCTTTGTACGCATGTAATAACTATGCCACAATAAATCACCCCATCTGTTCTATTGCCCAAACTTGGAATTTGTCTCAAAAGGCATACAACTGGGGAAGGATGAGGAACTGGGAATATGTAAATAATATTAGCATGAAATTCCTTCTTTATAGAATGAAGTATCCTAGCCATTAAAATGAGAAATAAACAGGGAAAGACAGTGCAGTATAAGATCAAATCCTTCATTACTATAATACAAGTGGTGGCTTGTGTCCAACCTGACTACTGTGATGCTGATTCTGCTAACATATCTGCCTTGGAATTTTCCTATCTTGGGGGTACAGCTTGAGATAATATTGATTGCATCTTGAAGCAGCTGACAACTGCTCTCTGTCTTTTGATTTCAAGCCTTTTGGTGTCTTTCTCCTCTTTGCCTTTGGCCAGCAGCCTAGCAGTCAACCAAATAACAAACACCCCTATCCGTATCATCCACATCCAGCTCCACCTCAAATAGGCCTGCTTTTAGGGAGCTGTCAGACTTCACATTCTGTCACAACTTGGCCCAGACCTACTATCATAATTTTTCCAGTAGATGCAGATTTGTTGTGGGAGGGCTCAACTGTTGGGAGTCAGCATATTTTGACTTAGAACTTGCCATTGTATTAGCCAGGGTTCATCAGGAGCTAAAACTTGTCCAGTGGCACTGCCCTCACCAGCCTGAGTTTGCTTATTCTTGGAAAAGAACAACCAGCTCCCAGTACTGGCATCACCTGATCTTATCCTGCACATATACTTACATCTGATCCTCATCCTTCAGCTAGGCAGCCCCTTCTGCCTCCCTGACTCAGGGTTCTCCCAAGCCGTGGAGAACTGGCTGCCTGCACAGCCTTTTGAAAAACATGTCTCCAAATTTCCTACATGATTTGGCAGACCCTGTAAAATGAGATCAGTAATAGTCAATCAGTTGTTTAGTTTCCACAGTAATAAAAATTTACAATTAAATTGTTCTCATCCTTCTGAAGACTTTTCTAAGATTCTTTTAGACTTTTGCCAGTCTGAAAAACTCTGGAGATAAGTATTGTTACTAAACTAGATATTATATTCATAATCTCATCACTGATAATTGTCGTGGTTTAACCCCAGCTGGTGGCTCAGCCCCACACAGCCACTCGCTCTCTCCACCACAGTGGGGTGAGGGAGAGAATCAGAAGGGTACAAGTGAGAAAACTCGTGGGCTGAGATAAAGACAGTTTAAGAGGGAAAGCAAAAGCCACGCACGCAAGCAAAGCAAAACAAGGAAATCTCTCACCACTTCCCATGGGCAGGCAGGTGTTCAGCCATCTCCAGGAAAGCAGGGCTCCATCACGCCTAACGGTGACTTGGGAAGACAAACGCCATCACTCTGAACGTCCCCCCCTTCCTTCTTCTTCCCCCAGCTTTATATGCTGATCATGACATCATTTAGCCTGGAATATCCCTTGGGTCAGCTGGGGTCAGCTGTCCCGCCTGTGTCCCCTCCCAACTCCTTGTGCCCCCCCAGCCTGCTCGCAGGGGCGGGGGGTGGGGGTGAGAAGCAGAAAAGGCCTTGGCTCTGTGTGAGCACTGCTCAGCAGTAAGGAAAACATCCCTGTGTTGTTAACACTGTTTCCAGCACAAATCCAAACCATAGCCCCATACTAGCTACTAGGAAGAAAATTTACTCTGTCCCAGCCAAACCCAGCACATTGTCCAGCCCTTATTCCATACTGTTTACATCATGCTCAGGTTTCACACTATCCAATACCTCCCCATTACCCACCACCACCCTTCCCATCCTTTGATATAATACGCAGATATCATTCCCTTAGTCTATGGACCACCCCTGTAAAATGTCTGTAAAATGTCCACAAATTGTCCATTGAGTTCATTTAGTCCAGGACTTTGGGCTCCATCCGTTATGGGGTCACTCAGGACAGGAGAGGTGGTGTGTTGCGTGGAGTTATTGGGCACCAAAGCCAGCTCAGGTTGGGTCACTGATGCACTTGCACCGGTTCTTGTAAGGCTTGTCCTCCGTTGGTTCAGGTGGTTCCTGCTATGATAATTTCTGTAACGTGCAACTGAAATAATGGGTTACAGCAATGTAAAGGTATTACAATCTCCACGCTTCGTCCCTTTGGACCAGACCATCAGGTTTAACAGTGCAATGAACTCCTTCCCTTGCCCCTGCTCCAGCTTGGACTTATCCACAGACTGCAGTCCCTTAGGGGCATACCTGCTCCGAGTCAAGCCTTCTCTATGAGCCACAGTCTCTTCAGGGGTGTACTTGCTCTGTTGTGGGCTTATCCATGGCCACACGCTTTGAGGTGTTCCAGCATGACCTCATGCACAGCCACGGATACTTCAAGGTATACCTGCTGCAGCATGGACTTATCCACAACCACAGATGCTTTGAGTTGTACTGTCTCCAGCAGGGACTTATCCTTGGGCCACAATCCCTTCAGAGGTATACCTGCTGCGGCACGGACATAACCATGGCCACAGGTACTTCCAGATGTACCTGCTCTGGCATAGGCTTATCCACAGCCACAGACGCTTTGGGGTATCCTGCTCCTGCATGGACTCATCCACATGTCACACTCCTTTTGACTCCAGTTCACACTGGAGTTCCAGCCTGTCCAGTACAGCACCACAGAAACAGCAGCGATGCCCTGGACATCCGCCAGCCCAGGCGCATCACCACTGCTCTTATCAAAATGTTCCCAGGCACAGCAGAGTAAGGTGATAAGCAGCGCAGCAGTACAGCAAACAGTGAAAGCAAAAAGCAGGCACTGATGAGAAATGGGCTCTAATATACAGTAAGGCAGTCAAGCTCCATGGCAAGCACAGGAGCCTGTCAATTAATAGCTAAACAGCAATAACAGCTATAAATCCAGTCTAGCACATTCCAATCAAGTTTATCATTATCTTGAAACCTTCAAGCCCCACATTGGGTGCCAGAAGGGACTGTCGTGGTTTAACCCCAGCCGGTGGCTCAGCCCCATGCAGCCACTCGCTCACTCCCTCCCGCTGGGATGGGGGAGAGAATCAGAAGGGTACAAGTGAGAAAACTCGTGGGCTGAGATAAAGACAGTTTAAGAGGGAAAGCAAAAGCCACGCATGCAAGCAAAGCAAAACAAGGAATTCACTCACCACTTCCCATGGGCAGGCAGGTGTTCAGCTATCTCCAGGAAAGCAGGGCTGCATGACATGTAATGCTTACTTGGGAAGACAAAACACCTTGATTCCCAACTGTTGTTTTGGATTTGTGCTGGAAACAGTGTTAACAACACAGGGATGTTTTCCTTACTGCTGAGCAGTGCTCACACAGAGCCAAGGCCTTTTCTGCTTCTCACCCCCACCCCCCGCCCCTGCGAGCAGGCTGGGGGGGCACAAGGAGTTGGGAAGGGACACAGGCGGGACAGCTGACCCCAGCTGACCCAAGGGATATTCCAGGCTAAATGATGTCATGATCAGCATGTAAAGCTGGGGGAAGAAGAAGGAAGGGGGGGACGTTCAGAGTGATGGCGTTTGTCTTCCCAGGTCACCGTTAGGCGTGATGGAGCCCTGCTTTCCTGGAGATGGCTGAACACCTGCCTGCCCATGGGAAGTGGTGAGAGATTTCCTTGTTTTGCTTTGCTTGCGTGTATGGCTTTTGCTTTCCCTCTTAAACTGTCTTTATCTCAGCCCACGAGTTTTCTCACTTGTACCCTTCTGATTCTCTCCCTCACCCCACTGTGGTGGAGAGAGCGAGTGGCTGTGTGGGGCTGAGCTGCCGGCTGGGGTTAAACCACAACAATAAGAGACCTTGTTTTCCTGTAGAAGAAACTAGAATTTTCCTGATTTTTTTTTCTAGAACAAGATAAAAAATAAGTACCTTCAGACATAACTTCTCAAGACTGATCTAACCTTTTTCTTTCATATATCTAGCCATGCCTCTGTGCTGCCTAATTCAGATGAAGCCAAGATACGTAGCATAACTTTACTCACAAAGAATCACTTTCTAGCCTATTCAATGCCTACGGCATAGTGTATTGACCGTAATTGAGATTTAATCAAACATAATTTTGACTTTCTGTTTCTCTATCAAGAACAGAACAGTGGGCTTTTCCAGGATAGCTTTGTCAAAAGATTTGCTATAATCGTACAAATATAGAATAGACATATTTTATAACAAATTTGTATGCCACAACACTGTTCCCACATTTTTCCCAATCTTTCTTCCTTTGTGCTTTAGAACTGCATTCGAGGAAACCTTCCATAGACACTGTTTCTGTTAGTGGCCAACTGACAGCAATAGAGCGCCCACATGCATGCTTGCAGTTTCAAATTCTGTTCACAGAACTCCTCACAGGGCTAGACAAGGTTAATTTTGTGCAGGAGGTCAATTTATAATTCATGTGCCTCAACCAAGGCTTTTCCAGAACTTTTTCAGACTCTTCTGGCACAAGTTGAGCTGTGGCACTAGGATACTCGCTTGTTTAAATATGTATGGAGAATGTGGTGGGGAGTGTTAAGTGATGAGAACAGTGATCACTTAGCTGCTTCTTTGAGCAATTATAACATTGAAAGTCATAGCCATGGTTTGCACCTGCAAAGGGTAATGAACTGCCTTTTTCTGAGGAATAAGAGAAAATCTGCTTTGTCCCCAGTAGAATGGCAGCTCCTGATATCACATACAGCTAGAAGGGGAAAGCAATCTGTTTGGGTATGAGGGAGATGGCACAGCACCCTTCTATAGATAAAATTTCTAGTCATATCCCTCTCAGATGCTTTGAAAGTTCACCATGACATAAAAGCTGTGAGATGTGGCTTCACAGTGAGCGACTTTTGCCCCTTGCAAATAGCACAGAACAGCTTTCACTCTAGCTAGACTTTTGTCTGCTGCAAAGGCTAATGTTGATTTCTGCATTTGCACTGACGGAAAATGGCAGTTCTGACATTTTCTCAGATATATGACAACTCTGCAGAACTGGTACTAACAGGGAAATGTGTCACAATTGTTAGCACTTCCAACAAACTGGAGATTCGAACAAATTTGTTTTTCAGTAAAAACATAATATGTTCTTCAGCATTTAATTGCAGAACACTTAGTCGTCTTTAAACTCATGTCTGCAATAGGGCATGTTTTATTGGATCCTGGCATGTGGGGATATCTTACACAGACACAGGAGAGTAGACACATTCCACTATTGCCAGAAGTTGGCTATAGGTTCAAAATGGGTTGCCATTTTAAAGCACAGTGCTGGGAGGTTTTGGCTTAAAGGGGAAGAAAGGAGAAAGAAAAGGAGGTGGTAAGGAGAGTGACTGACACGCTAGCTGCTGTGCAAGGTTGACCCGCCTACTAATCAACTTGCTACTGCATTCTGGATTAACGTACCAGACATTTTGAGCGTGCAAGGGAAGTTGCATAAACATGCCACATATTAAGATAAGGATTTGGTTGATTTTCCAGTTTGTTGAAGCACAAGCAACTGTGAGGCCTTTCTCTACCAGATTCAGTCCTACAATGGCATGTTAGATCAGTGAAAATCTCAGAACTGCCACTTTGATCAGCACAAAGGGCCAGCCTCAACAGACTTGCGTAATAAAGAAAAGGTCTCGCTGGAGTGCGAGCTCTTCAGTGTTACTGACAAGGAGGGGACAATGTTACTGCCAATAGCTCAAGAGAGAGAGCAGGGCTTGAAAACAGGACTTCGCGTTTGCCTCACATGACATTATTCAACTCTGGGAATAAGAACAAACCTGAAGTGTATATTGGTTCATGTGATAACAATGACTTTCATAACAAAGGAAATTATAAAAATGCTGAATGGACTATTTGATGGTGCTTCTGGCAGGATGAACATTTTAATAAGAGAAGACTGGTAGGCAAAAGGAATGGTGTGGGCTGATCCATATCTATCTCCACGGTGTTTTGGTCAGACTCATGTGAATCAATCCTGCGAGTCAATCATCAGCTACGTGCAAATGCACGTATTTATAAGCATTTAATACCAAAATCCTCCTGCGTCCCTCTGTTGAATGGCTAGATTTTGTCCTTTGCTCTTTCAGTGCCATCTCATAGCTTTAGATTTAAGCCTTTGACACCTCTGTTGTGATCCCACTTGGCCATTGCCTTCCATCTCTCTAAGCACCCATCTTTGTTTCTTGCCTCAAGCGTGGCGTCTCAAACAGCAAGCAGATTAAAGACTTCTGCCTGGGACCAGATAAAAAATAACAAATGGGAGGAAAGCAGGAATAGGACAAAATGATAGTTTTGCTAAGCAGGCAGGCTGACTTCTGTAACACATGTGGTGGCTACCAGACAGAGGTAACACCCAGGTCCCACCCATACAGAACACAAAGAAGGTTTAGTGCAGAGCAGCTTGGGAAGGCAGGTGGAGGCCTGCCAGAAAAAGTTTGGAGCACAAACTGTAACCGCAGGGTTATTACAGTGACGGAGCTACCCCTTGAGGTGAAATTACTGATGTTCCTAATGGACTGAAAACACCTCAGCAATCTGCTAGCTACGCCGCTGTAAGGAATTGAGCTGTGTGAACACGGCTATCTTAAAAGGATGCAGCCTGGTTTACAGTGATGTATAGACAAGCTTGACTTGATACCTTTTTTCTTATTTGATATCATTGTGCTCCAGATGACGCTGTTTAAATCAGTTAAACTATTCATGCACCATGACACGAATCCATGAGCGTAAAGAGAGAGCAAACTTTGGCCTGTATGAACCAAATATACTGTGTGTATCAAATTCCCTGGCAACAACATACTAGACAGAACAGTGAATCGAGAACTTAATTACATCACTGTTAAACTTTGATGCCCTAAATGGACAGAAACAATCATATTCCCAATCCCATATATTTTATGTATGGGATTTAGTTACATCCACACAGTCCAGAGTAAGGATGAGTTGTGTCCGATTTTATGTACAACAGTGGTGAACATAACTTTTTTTAATTCAGTAAAAATATACTGGGAGAGTACTTACTGATGTATTGATTTCAGTGGAGGTGTTCCTAGGATAAGGTGATACCTGTGCAGAGGCTACAGGGGCAAGGCAGCAGTGAAAACACCCGTAAATGTGAATGTGGCAGTTTAAAGCTTGTGCTGATGGTAGCACTGACACGCCAAACTATGGATGAATGCTTTCCTCCACAAACAACATAGTTCAGCTGGGAAAAAAAAAAAAGTAGAACTGGGCTATTAAGCTTAACTATTAGAAGAACTGCCTGGATATTTCTCATTGTTGCCTGGAGAGCAAGAGGCATACAGTGCATAGTGAACTGTGCGAATGTTGAAGGATAAAACACAGGTTACTGGTGGAAGACTTTGCAGAAAGTAACTTAAGACCCTGACTGCAGCTCAGCTGAGAGGTAGATGAAATTACAATATACATGGAAATTGTCTTCTTAAAAAGAGCCACCGTGCACTTAGCAACAGACTTTACCCAGCACTGTGCAGCACACAATAAAAAACAAAACAAACAAACAAACCAGAAGAGAGCCTGTTATTGTCATTCAGCTTTTTATTTTACAACTTTATCAGCATTACACGCATTTAGCACTGTATTGCATTCCTGTAGTCTGCTGTGAAGCCTACAGGTTGTTATATCCTAAAGATATACATTATATTGTATGTAGGTTGTATATCCTAAAGATACACAATAAAGATTTTAGCGGCATAATGCTCTCATTATACCAGAAATGTTAATTTTGAATGTGAGGTTTAATGTAAGGCAGTCTTGAGGCAGTAATTTTTAATGGTTCATGTAGGTTTAAGAGCTATGTCTTCAGGGCAAATTCATCCCTAAGAGGTTTACAAATGACGGCACTATCAATGCAAACTTTCAGCCCTGCACAATTGAATATTTAAAGGTAATTGCACATAATTTTACCAGATTTTGAAGGTTGTTGAGGAATTTGCATAAGTACCATATTTAAAAGGACTACATATAAATTAAAACATGCATTTACATAGCTGTCATCTTGAAATGTTTCTAAAAGGGAGTCTCCTAAACAAAGTATATGTGACAAGAGACAATTCCAGATCCACTAGCAGGAGGAGAGAAAGTTTGGAAGAGAGACTCTTGTAACCAGACCACGCCAACAAATACCCTCAGAAACAGCCAGGCGGCAATGTTAAGAAAGAGGACAGTACTAAAGAAGATAGGATCTGCCACATAACTAATTAAACATGTGGCCAAAGGTATTCTGCTTTCTTTTCATGCAAAATAATGGCTAAAATACATGTTAGAAGTTGTGATTGAAAACAAAAATTCTGGGAGAAATGTCACAGGAGCAGAAATGTCAGCACTGCTCACACCACCACTGGAAAAGGGGAGGGAATTCCTCTGGTAGCCAAAGACAAAGCACATGCCTGCTGAAACTGATAAAAATAAAAAAAAAAAACAAAACCCGAGTTTTACAGGGTTTCATATTTCGTTAAAACCAAACTTTTTCATTCGTAGGAATTCCCCATTTTTTTCTTTTTTTTTTTTTCATTTAAAAAAACCCGTTTGCGATTCATTAAAGAAAAAAGCTAAAGGAGAAAGTTCTGATTTTGGCTTGTTTGCAAAAAGCAACTTTTCTTTCCCTCCCTCAACTCAAGGTGATTTTAAAACAGTAGGCATATGCTCTTTTTTTTCTTTTTTTCAGCAAAGAAATTTCAGATGAAAAATACTATCTCTATTAATTTCCTACAATTGTCCTGCTTCCTAGAAGCAAATCTCCAGTAGGATGTATTTGGACAGAAAACCCCAAGTTAGCAATTTGCATTTAGTAAGTTTTCCTGTACCCGGGGAAAAAAAAAAAAAAAAGAGAAAAGAAAAAGAAAAAAAAAAAAAAAAAAGAAAAACCCCANAAAAAAAAAGAAAAAACCCCACGTGCGAAAACACGCGAGTGACTTAAGTGAGTACATCCTCACTCTTTTGGGAGAACTTTTGCAAATTCATAGAGACCCAGAGCCACCACTGCCTGCGTTTATTCCCTTGCCGGTCTCACGGAGACCATCAGCTCCCGGTCCAGCTCGGTCCCGGACGCGGGCAGAGCGGGCTCCGGGATGATGATTTTCAATACCGCACCTCAGCAGTGCCAGGCGGGGGGAGCGGGGCCGCGGCCGGGGCAGACCCGCAGCGCAGCCCGCGCCGCTGAGGCGGCACCCGGGGTGCCCGAGGAGTCACCTTCCCCCCCGGCCGCCCCGGTGCCTCCCGCCGCTTAACATCTCCGCCGGGGGCGGGGGCCGGCCGGGCCGGGAAGGGGGACGCTGCGCCCTCACAGCTGCCGAGCCCACAGTCCCTGGCTGAGGCCGCCGTCGGCGGGGCTGCGCCTTTAAGGGGCCGGCGGAGGCGGGCGGGCTCCTGCGCGCCGGGGCCGCTCCCGCCCTCGCTCCCTCCCCCGCCGGCCGGGCGGTGGGCAGTGCCCGCGGGCCGCTGCGGTTGTGGGACGGGGAGCTGCCGCCGCAGCAGCAGCAGCCACCGC
>VYZV01035348.1:41036-64384 GCA_013401275.1 Pandion haliaetus | reverse complement strand
CCCCCGCTGTAGAAAGCGAGCTCGCCGGCCGTACTTGTAGCAATTTGGAGTAGGGGGCCGTGCGGGTCATGTTTGGAAAGCGTTCTCCAAACGCCCTCCCCGTGCTGGGGCACGCAATGTGTGAAAAGGAGCGTATTTGAACGCCGCCGCTCTGAGGTTTGCTCGCTGGCTGTTGGCGTGCCGCTGTCACGGGTGGCCCGAGTTTGCTGCTTGCCGACGGACTGCAGTGGCACCCTAGACAGCGCCCACAGCTCACCTTGAGCCCGCTGGGTGGAATAAGCACCGTACTGAGTTGAGTTCGTCCTCGCCAGCCCTGCTCTGCCCCAGTGAATGGGAGCAGATGGGAATTAAACCCCTCGGCAGAAGCCCTGTTCTCCCCTGCGCTTGTGGGGCGGATGATTCGGAGCAGCTGGGCTCTCTGCTGGTGCTGTTGATGGCTGGCGCAGAAGACCGCTGGTGAGCCTGAACCCGCGGCACAGGGTACTCGCTTCGCTGCGAACTCGCGCAATGGTATTTCGTGCGCAGTTTGCTACGCAGAGCATAAAGAGTTGTGGTGAGGACCAGCCATCCGTTTAAAAAATGATTTGTCTGCCGGTGATTGGCTACTGCCATAGCGCTGGGGACACTTCTTCTCCTTCGTGAGCTGAATCGGTTCCTGCTGAACGGTGCGAAACACCTGCCTGATATCGGTCGGGATAAGCATAGTGAGGGTAGCCACAGATGAGAAATTCGGCCCTCAAGGGGAGGGGGAAAGTGAAGTGTTTCGTCCCGGATGAGTACTACTGCACTTGAGAGCTCTGTGATTGCTTGCAAAGCAGTGGAATTTTCCTCTGCTGATGCTTCTCTTAAACCATCCCAATTTGCTCTTAGTCACTGATCTCCTTGCTGCATTGCTGTGTATTTCACATATACTTGTTGCTGAAAACTGACAAATTAATGATTGGGCATCTAAGTAAGTTATGCACTAGCATGATAATGCTTAGCAGCTGAATAGTGCTCAGGAGATGGTAGATTAATTGTGTATGTACTCATTTGGAAGAGATGGGGTAAGGTTCTTTTGAAGATGTTGTTAGATACTACTTTGGTGTTGTCACCTTCATAAAGTTCATTTATGTTTTAAGATCATTTCAGTGATTCTCATAGTTTACTCTGTGGTGGAAATCTTGTATGTGTGGGAGTACTAATGTATGCAATACAAGTACCAGGGCATCAAGGGCATTTGGGTATGCATTTTGAGCTGTGTGGGAAATAAGAAATGATTCAACTGGAGAACTTCTGCCTCTTGTTGAACTAAAACTTAGTTTACTCTAACATTCAGTTCCTGATCCATGAAATGGATGCTAGAAGCCCAATTTGATGTACAAGTGCTGGTAACCTGTATTAGGGAAGGCGCTACGCTATAGCCCTTTCTGCACCACAGGCAGCACTGCCAAAAGACTGATTGGTTCAAACCATTGCATGTTCTTGGTATGCCCTCATTTAAATAACTTTGTTTTCATAGATCCTTTCCCAATACCCCCACCTTCTAGATGAGCCCCTTTAGTATAACAAAATACATGCTCTTCTCCCTCCCAAGCAAAATGACTTCTGCCACGTCATGGCAAACATCTGAGGAAACACATTTAGTGAGTTCAGTTCCTTTCTAACACTGTTAGCCTTCACGCTGGTAAAGCTCCACTGAGGCCTGGCTTCACTTAAGCATTTTGCAGACTTCCTTCAGAGCAAAGAAAAAAAAAACATCGCAAGTGCCATAGTAACTGTCTGTTATACTTCTGATAACCAGGCTTTATTCTTCAAATAGCAGTTTCTCCTCTTCCTTCTTTGTCGCTTAAAGGATAGCAGTTAAATTGAGAGATGGATTTCTATTTTGCTGATCATTTGGTATCTGAGAAATGCATGTTTTTCAAACTGTGTATTTAAAATGCATATATTTGATCAGTCCGAGTTAAACACAAAATTGTATGGCAATAGTTCAACCAAAGAGTTTGTAGTCCTAAAACCACAAGTATCTAGAATGAAACAGTTCTGGGTGTGTAGGTGCTCTCATAAGGATGTATTTCATAATATGTTACTGGTGTAGGCTCCAAACTCTGCACGCTAGGTAACTTTCACATGGTTTTATGGTCAGGTCTACAGCACTTGTACCATTTGCGTTGTTTTTCCAACAGAAAAATACTTGGATTTCTATCACAGCAGTTTTCAATGCTACTTGAGTAAGTGGCTTTCATTTACAGGAGAAGTAAACTAGTACTTCAGTGCTGATGAATTTTTATCACGGAGAAAATGACCTAGGAAAAACTGTCTTGTTGCACCTAATAGCCCTCCAAAACTGTTGGTTTCAAAGTGATGAATCTTTGGATGCTTCTATTAGATGAAATACGTGTTTGACCTGAGTAGTTAGAACTGCAGGTCTTCATGGTTGCTTGGTTCTTTTGCTCTTTAAGAAGAGGTGATGGAGCTGGATTTCTTTTTTTCTTATCTAGCCATGTTAATGTACAATAATGTGCAATGAGACCTCTTCCCTTGAGTGCAGTAGGAATCAGGTGGCACAACACTCGTTTGAAACGGTGAGCTCAGAAACAGCCAGAGCTTTAACCAACACTTCTCATTTATCTTTTCTGAGAATCCAGACACGAGCACATCCTGTTATACTGTCGTGTCTCTGCTGTTGATTTGATCGCGTTTCTGTTAAAGACAGCACGTGTTTTACCCGGCTAAAAAGACCTGTGGCCCAAGTACTGCTGGTGCTGCCGAAGTCTGCATTTCTTCCGGACTTTGAGTAGCATGTTTTCTGCTGCCCACTGAATGAGAGGCATCTGTCATACCTGACAGTTTCAGTGTGGTCGTCTAATTACCCAGTCCTCAACAGAACAAAGGCTACTGCCATGTCCAGATTTGAGATAACTTCATCATGCTAGCTGCTTCAATTGAAGATTAAAAGGTCATTAAAATAAACTCATTATGTAGTCTTTCCATGTTTCTTATTTCCTGTGTTGTCACTGTCTCTTCAACAGACAGTTGCTGCTTGTCTGTCTGTATTATTCTGATGTGTTCAATCTATTTCTCTGGAAACATCTGTTAAGATGTGAAATAACATGAGGTTTACATGAGCATTTAATGACTTACAGTACTGCTTTTTTTTGTGATGCACAGCTTAAAATCTTATTTTTGATGAAGCAATATAAAAGTTACAGACCTCAGCTGCACATGCTAGGTCTGGCAATTGTGTACTTGAAAGAGGAAGGGACCTAACTTGTTTAAACATCTTGAAATACTTTGCACCTGAAGCTGCAGGTTCAGGTGCAGTGCTGATTTGAATTGGTTATGTACCATGTCATCACACTGTGATTATCTGCAGGTCATGCCACAAGATGCATTTGGTTTATAAAGTGCAAAATACGAT
Organism: Pandion haliaetus; assembly: GCA_013401275.1. Classification (NCBI taxonomy): domain Eukaryota; kingdom Metazoa; phylum Chordata; class Aves; order Accipitriformes; family Pandionidae; genus Pandion; species Pandion haliaetus. The sequence goes on along the minus strand of VYZV01035348.1, from coordinate 60,981 downwards.
TGAATTCTGGTCTTGAAACTGTAACAAGGGTGTTGCTCTGTGAAAGTTAAATACTTGCCTGTGGCAAATGCTCTGCAGCTGCTTCAGCAACTGTATTACTAATGCAAATCATTATGGAGCAATTAAGAACCAAACCAAAACAAAAACCAAAACCAATGAAACAACTCACAACAGAGCAATTAAGGAATTGAGACTTCGCTGACACATGTATGCCAGCTTGTCATAGTGATCATGATGCTCGCTTTACTTTGTGCTGGTCTGAGTCCCTAGGATAAAGTGTTCCGAGCTGTGTTTTTCCTGAAGAGGTTCAACTCTGTGTTGGCTGGTTTCCTCACTCTCTGCCGAGTAGCATCCCCATGTGGTAGGAAGCCACAGGACATGGACTCTGCATCTTGAGAGCCCAGGGAAGAGTTTAAGGATGGGAAGTGACGGTGGCTCCCCATCACTCTGCTCTTTAGGAAGCAACTGTCTCGATATGTAGCCATGTCCCAGCAGATCCAGTGGTATCACTCCCATTAGGCAATTAGTTTGTCCCTTTTGTAAGTGATAATTTGGGTAACTGGCAACCCACGCACCAGCACAGGTGTCAGTCCTGCCAGGTACCTTCTTGACTGCAGGGTTGTTGGAACTGCCTGCGGACCGCACAGGAGGTAAAAGTGCTGGAGGTAAAAATAAAAGCAAAACTGGACTGGCATACAGAGAAATAAAAACAACGTATGAAGAGGCATATAAAACCTCTATTACCTTTTGTGGATCAGAAATGAGAGATATGAGGTAAATGGTCAGGATAAAAATATCAGATTTATTCTGAAATACTCTGTATCAGATGAAGTTTTTGTATCCACAAAGTAGATACAGAAAAGGCCTATTTTTATCTCATCTGGCTTCAGTGCTCTGTTACAATTCTAGTCTCTATGCATCTTAGAGATGACCTAATGCATCTCCACGGTCATCAAAATAATAGCAGTGTTGGTGTTTAATAAGCCACTTTTACACAAACATTCTAATACTAGATTTAGAAGCATAACTCTGAGCAGCCAGTTTTGAGAATGTTATCCTTTCTCTGGCAACTTGTATGTTCCTCCTGGATATTCTTTTAAATCGCTTGGTTACTGGCTTTCAAAGTGAGTCTTGCTCAATTTCTTGGCCGCTCAAGACATTTTAATTGTGTTGCAAATCTTGTCTCTAAGCTTGCTTTGTGGCCTGCAACTGGGTGGAACTTAAAATTTTATCTTGTGAGAGATTTTGGAAGAAATGCTGTATCTCTGTTACTAACCTACCTGTATTTGATTTGCTCTTCAGGTGGGGTAGTTGGATAGCTTATAAATTGTTAATGTTTCTGAAATGTCTTTGGAGTACAATTCAGCTGTAGTCCTCAGAGCAGTGATTTTGTGTGTGGGGTTTTTTTGTGGCTTTTTTTTTTTTTTTTTAGGGAGGGCAGTGGTTTTAGTAGCAATTAAGATAAGTCAGTTCATTTTTATGTTTCCTAACTTTAGCTTCATGAGATGTCCTATCAAATAAGCACCAAAGTACCCTTCTAATCACTGGTGTGAGCCAAAGAAGAGACAAGTGGCAGCCCTGGATTTCCTTTATGTGAGGAAGCCTTTGGTGACATAACTGGCTGTTAAAGCTGGTACTGCTCTACAACACCACATGGTTGGTTGTAAAAACCAGGTGGAGGCTGAAGGGAAGGTGTTCCTTTGTGTATACTCTAATTCTCATCTGAATTAGAAAATTGTCACAAACAGATGCCAGTTCTGTAATACTGCAGAGCTCACACATGTGCCTGCCTTCTGCTCCTGCGTGCGTGCTCGCTTAATGACTGGATGTGTTGGTAGGAGCGTGCTGAACTGAGGGTAGGTAACCTGATGTCTGGTGCACAAGCTTGTTGTTAGACAATGAGGTGGTTCTGCAGCGCATGATGGGTTAGTGTTGCTCTTGTCTGCACCCTGCAGGAGCCCGAGGCTTTCCTTAGTCCACTTCAGAAGATTTTTTTTTTTTTTGCAACCATTTCCATTATTTCTTTGCTACCTTGCAATAGAAATATGACTCCAAACAGGTCCTCCAGGGAATCTCCCTAAAATAACGCAAGGACTGGGCTCCTCTGTAGATATAGAGCATCTGCAGCTACTCCAGCAGCTTCTGCTCTTGGTGCAGGTGAGAAGACTGAAAAGGGGGGACAATGAGGGAGTGTACAAAAGCTGTCAGGTCCTACAGGATGCCCAAAGCTGCCTCTCAAGTGCTGATGGTGTCCCTGTCTCAGTGCTGCTCTACTCAGTCACTGGGGCTCTATGTTTTGGGGAGAAGGTGGATGGTGTGGATCAGTTCTTGGTTTTCAGGTATCTACTTTCCCTTTGGTATGTTAGACCTTTGTTTTATGGATGATCATAGAATGGTAATAAGGAGCATTTCCTTGGCTACGTTAACAAAATTCTATGTAGCAACTGGTGCATAATCTTATCTCTGGGTTTCACAATACTGCACTGGCTTGGCTTATACCTTATGCAAAACAGAATGAACAATTCAGGCATTGTTCCTTCTGAGATTTAATTTAAAAAGAGTTGTGCTCATCTGAAGGGATTCTAGCTGTGCCTTCCCTTGTGATGTGTCTTTTATAGACCTTTTTTGCTTTGTGTGCTATAGAAAGACCAGAGCATCTTAACACTGAAGTCACCTTCTCCCTAAGCAATTAGCCACACAGCAGGGTGCTTTTGGAATTGCCTCTGGTTCATTTGTACAACCAGTCCTGGGCAGCATTTAGGTGCAGGAGTGCAACCTGTGAAATGCCTTTCTAAACGACTGTGTGTCCTGGGCTCAATAACAGAGGTGAAACTTTGAAGACTTCTGCTGTGTGTGCTTCCAGCTCCTACTGTCAGCAAAGTTGGTACAACTGGAAACAGGCGTAAGCCTTACTTCTGACTTGCTGGGGCCCAAACTCTCCCTTCTCAGGGAACTGGCCTTGCCTCCAAGCCGGGATGGTTTCCTGCAGCACACACAGCTACCTTGAAGTGGTGATGGGAAGGCTTGATTCCCTGTGACAGAAAAGTGTCATCATTCAGCTAGTAATGTTCCCCCTTGTGTCCTCTATCCCCACAAAACTCACCTTGTGGGTTCATAGTAGCCCTTTTTCCCTATCCTTCCTTCTGAAAGTTGGCCTCCCCGTCCCAACCTGTAGAGTAGCTCAAGACACCATCTTAGAGTTGGGTGAAACCTTTCCCTTGCTTCTGGCAGGGAGATATTTCTACCCGCATCCCCTGCTATCTGAAGAACCATTCTCTCCATTAGGTAGAGGTGGCAGTATCTACCTCCCTACTGATCTAGAAACCATAAATCTGAAGCAGGAACCACAGGTCAGCTGTCATTTAAAGACCAAAAAAAAAAAGGTAGGCCTCAGAGCTATGGTGTGCTATAGGATACCTGCTTCAGTTCAGAACTATGTATCTTGGCCTGTTAGGGGCCAGAAGTAAAAGTATTTTGCCGTTGCTTTCTAGTCCTTTAACAGGTGCTGTGTACCATGGATGCTCTTTCCTTGCTCACATGCTGACTGCTGTGAGTCTGGCACTGAGCTGCTGAACTGTCCCTGTGTGTTCAGGAGACAGCCTCCATATTTAACTCAAGGCTGTTGTTTCCACTCTGACAGCCAGAAATACCAGCTTGTAGACTTTTTTTTTTTTCAACGGGGTCTTTATTTGTGACTCAGGATTAATGCTTTATCCCCAGTTAAGACTGAATATAGCTTTTTTGCCCCTGCTTTAAACTAAGTGGTGTCTATATTGAAAGGATGTGATACAAGCAATTATTTTTTTAGAAGGGTATTTATCTTGAAGGGGTTTTTACTAGTGTAAAAAAATACAGTTGTTCTCAGCAGATAAGATCTTTCCTGTGTCTACCAGAGATGGGTAATTTGGCTCAAATGTACTGCTTTTTTTCTCCCCCTATTAAAAAGCACTTCAGCTTGCAATTAACTGAGTGTGAAGGGAGAAAAGAGAAATGGTATAAAGCTGCTTTTTTTTTTTTTTTTTTTTTTTTAATGCCCTGAAATCAGACAATTCATTTTACTTTAGAAGTGCCTAAAGGCCCTTGAAAGCTATGATGGAAGAAGCTGTGTGTTTTTTATCAGGGCGAAGTAGTTGAAGGCTCCTTCTCAATTACAGTAGAGGAGATGAACTGTTCTCTGAGCCAGGGGAGGTATGTGGTTTCTGTGCTTTCTTCCTGGCTTCGCTATTTCATGTTCATTTTGAAAGGCTGGGTTTAAGCTCTGCATTTTTCTTGATAGAACTGTACATGTGAATGACGGATGGAAAAAGATCGCACGCCTACCTGGTAGGTCTATCCTGGCAAAGCTCTTGTGGGTGCAGCACTGCTGCCAGAAGGTGTTTGGACTTACCTGCACTGCTACCCCGGAAGGCCCAGCAGTGGGATAGCTCTGCTGCTGCTATAGGGTCCTGCCTGTAAAGCCATGCTGGTGGGGCTTGCAGGTCTGCTGTAGTCTGGGCTACTTCTCCATAGATGCCATTTTCTGTGCTTGCAGGCTTTTCAAACTACTCCCACCCTGTTGAAATAGGTTTTAAAGGCAGCTGTGGCCCACTGAAATACCTGGTGCAAAATTTAAGTGCACTACCTGGTGCAAAATTTAAGTGCACGTAATTAATGTATTACTGGTTCCTCCTCTGTTACCTTGTAAGCCCCTTGCAGGGGGCATTCTGAACAGCAGAGCTGTGAGTCTGATGGGCATCTTGGTGTGCTAGCTTTGTGATAATCTTTAAAAAAAGAGGTATGCTTATTCTGAATGCCACGCCTCTCCATAGTGGTCTTCACTTCTCACTTATACTTAAAAAAAATAATTAGTACTGAGGAGATTTATTTTAAGTGAGTGCTCTTTGATTTGTTCTCCTGCTCTTTCATTATGAAGTTGGGGGACTATTCTTAACAAAAAAAAAAAAAGGGGGGAAACAAAGGAGCACTGTATAAATATATTTTAAAATGCAATTAACTTGTCTTTGCATAAAATGACAGTCTTCAACGTGGTGGCTGTGTGTGGATGTGCAGTGTATGCACCTACGACTCTTGCCATCAGTAGCTAGCTGAAGACAAAGCTGCTCATGTGGCTTGGTGTCCCCTATGTGTGGGATTCTTCCCTGTGTCGGCTCTGCAGCAGGGCACGCTGTGGCCATACTCCGTGCCAACACACTGGGAGTGTAGTCATTGCTTCTGAGGCTCAGATGCTATCCCATTAATTCAAGAATGGGATTAAATATGAAAACTGCTGTTAACCTTTGTCATTGCTTTGAATATGAGATACTAATAGAAAGATGTTATAACTGATGATGGTTTAAAAAATATCAAGTGTCCCACAAGGATATGATTAGCTTTTGATTTGTATTCTTTGAAACCATTAGAATGGATACTGTTTCCACACTAATTCTGAGAAATTATTATTTTCTCCCCCACTTCTTAGCACTTGATATCAAGTCCTTAAGTAGTGAAAGGGGGTCTGCATTTAAAGTGTCATATACCTCTCTGCTGTTTTACTGCTGCACAGTCCTTCCTATTTGCTCTTTCCTTCACGTCAGTCTTCATTGCACTTACTGATTGTGTAATGGCCTTTCTCCTGGGAATAGTTTCCTTACCCATGAGACAGCTTGACTGTTCTTCCTTAAATTGCCTTCTTAGTGAGTGATTTGTTAGTGTTTAGCCCCAGAACCCACACTCTCCTGCAGCTAGAGAACTTGCTTTTCAGCCTTTGCTGAACGTACAAGTCACATGCTATGGTGCTGGATACTTGGCCCGTCTCCAACCTCAGCAGAGTTTTGGATCATGTATTTACATTCCCTGTATACCCAACACCATTATTTGCAGTCTTAGGATCTGGCTGGTTTTGTAGGTGAATTACAAGCTCTACTTTTATACACTGTGAAGTATTAAAAAAAAAAAAATTACATTTGGAGAAGTAGAGGCTTCATCTGGGCATGTTTGAAAGTGATCTGGGTTGGCTTTTTCATGTTATGGCAATCATCAGACCTAGCTAGGTTCTACTGAATTGATATTGTATTTGCTTGTCTGTGTATGAGCAATGAAGTTGATAACCTGAAGTGGTTGAGAAAGAGAGAGAATACAATTCATGCTTTATTTGTGTTTGCCAGTAGATAGCATATTTAAACTTGTTATTCTTGGCCTGAAATACCAACTTATTCCAGCTGGCTTTTAGCTTTGCTATGTAATTGACTCTTTCTATGTAGCCTTTAGAAGTTGGACTCAGTAGGGGAGTTTGAACTGGCACACGTAGAGATCTCCTTGACTGGTTGAGAGCGATATGCCACCTGAGGTGGAGGGGGTGTTCAAAGGAGACGTGAAGCACTGTGTGGAGTTGGCATCACCAGTTGCGCTGCAGTTCTGCAACATCTGGAAAATACAGGAATAAGCATGGAGAAAGAAAACTTGTGTAAAGGCTTATTCCTGATTGTTCCTCCTGGGTTATCTTTGATATTCTAGTTCAATATTATGTAATCCTGTACGTTAAGAGCAGAGGAGGGTGACTGTATGTGACCTACCACAGACATGTCTGGCAAGATTGCCTGTAGCATCCTTTCCTGGCTCACAGAATTGAAGTGGACACTTCTGCTTGTTTAGCTTGTTTTGAAGCTTTATACTTTGGCAGTCATGACTGCTGCACAGCATAAAAGGTACAGTTTTGTCATACCTATCTGCAATATTAGTGTCTTGCAGGGACCATGTTCCCACCAGACTCTGTTTACAGTGAATAGTTCTCAGAAGGAGGTGAGTATTTTGAAGACATGATGGTGTGAGCGAAGTAGCCTGAACTCTGGAATAGACTTTCATATGGGCAACTGACTGCCTGTACAATGTTTCAGCCTAACCAGTCTTGCTTTTCATCTCTGGATGGCAGTATATCTGACTTGGCAAATATTTTGTTTCTGAAGTTGTTTTTTATCTCTAGAAACTTTTAACATTTTTTCAACCATGTTCATGTGATTTAGAGCACTGTGTTCATCTGCTCAACCCCAGACACGTTCTTCAGACTTCGGAAGCTTGAATAGAAGGGTTGTGCTTCTGTATCGGGTTTAATTTTCCTCTGAGGTTCTGACTTGCCAAGTTCTCAGGGAGTTTGCTGTTCCCAAATCTCACTCTCTGAGAAGGAGCCTCCTTAGAACACACACAGATTTCTTGAGCTTCCAAAAAATCCAGTGGATTACCATTCTCCTAATGATTTTTTTTTTTTAACAGAGATTCATAGATATAAAATTGATCTTTTCCTCAGCACTGCATGACTGAAGAGCTAGTGAGTGATTTCCTACTGGTGACATGCTTGTTAAGCTGTAGTAACTAAACATAACTGCAGCATATTTAGTTTTTACATGTGCCTGCATGAAACGGAGAAATGTCAACATAGATATCTTGGTGACATATAGTGCTTGATTATATTCCTGTTCTCCATATATTAGCCTCAGAGAACCATAAAACGAGTTTATTGCTCTTACTGGCAAATGATGGAGTATTTATTAAAATGTTTTCAACTCTTGGTTTTAGGATCTCTTCCAAAATGTAAAACACAGGACAGTTATATTTCTTGTATTTGTGTCTGAAGTACAGAGAACCTAATCTTCTCATTGCATCAGGTGCTTATGATGTCAGATATGTAAGTGTTTTGTCAACCCTAATTAGGGATAGAGGAAACCTTGCATTGCATTGTGTGTATGTATCACAGAGCCCCTCTCATGAAGACTGGAAGGTTGGGGCAGGAGGTGTAAGCACAATCTACTTTGTGTTTATGAACACTTTCTTCTTAGCCTGTTGAAGCTAAGCACCCCACCCTCCCCGGGCCTTAATCTTTTAGGTGCTGCTTATAGTTATGTTCTTAAAAACACAAACAAAACCAAAAACCGCCTCTGAAGCATTTGGTTTTCTCTACTCACTGGCCAAAGTCATAGGTTCTCTTTTCTCTGTTACCAGACCACAAGCTGTTTTTCTGCATTAAGTGCTACCTTTACCACAGTTCCAAGAGAAACTAGGGACTCCCAAAAATTTGGAGGGTAATGTCCATATGAATTTTGCTAGCCTTCTATCCCTCTTATTTCTTCATATGTGAAGTGCTGACACAGATAGAGATAAATCTTGCCCTCCAATGGTTCCTGTGGGCTTGACTATTCTTTTCTGGTCTTCTGTTTTAGCTCTCCTGAAAGAAGCACTATACTTACTCTGCCTGCCCGCTTTTTTGTGGGAATCACCTAAGACACTTTCCTTGTCACTTCTCTTCTTCTCCCCAAGGTACATCCAATAGCTTGTCTTAATGCTGACAATCTGGATTCTTCTTCATATATCAGACCTACTTTTTTTTTTCCCCCCAGTCTAAACTAAAAATCTTTGCTCACTTCCCTGCCTGTCTTGGGAATGTGTGGGAATTGGCTCAAGCTCAGAATGGCTGAAATAACTTCTTGTAATTTTTTCTTCCTCCTGCTACCAGAGTTTTGTCCATCTGAGGCTGGTTTCCTGAGCTCTGCTGGAATGAGCTATACCTTGTCTTCACCTGTGAGCAGTTTAAGCTGTGCAGATTTTTTCTAGGTAACATATGTGTGAGGTATTAATTCCTATCTCTTTACACAGCTACAATCCAGGCTTTCATTGCAACATTGACTCCTTCAATGTTCTGCTTCACAAGGCACGGGAGAATAATTGTGTTCAGATTAAACTTTTGCTGTTTGTGTTGTAAGTAACTTTTTTCCTCAACCCTCTCGTGCTTTGTTGCTGTGTTTTCAGCTGTCCTCCTGGTTCTGTGGGTATTGGTTTAGATGTTTTTAATTAATGCTATACGAATCTGGTTTTGCGAAGTGAAAGCTAAAGATGCCACAGTCTCTAGGAATTTTTAATTGTAACAAGAATTAAACTAACATTATTTAACTTGGTAATAGGCTGTGTCAAAAGCAAGACCTACTTTTCAGTCCTTGGACTTCTAAAGAAGGCTTAAAGTTTCACTTGTTGGCAAAGTACAGATTGCTCAGCTATAAGAAGAAAACTTGGACCACTGATGACTATTTACAACCAGGGTTATGCTATAGAATTTTCTTGGAGTGGCAAGTGAGGAAGTTAACTCCATTTGTAACACTAGATTGTAACAAACTTGTAAAAAATAGTCTTTTAGTGAATCTAATCTTCTGAGATATTCAGAACTCTTAATTGCAGAAAAGGGCAATGCTTAAGAACAAAAGTTGGCAGCTTTTGCAATGATGGCAAAGTGCCAGGATCCAAACGATGCAATATCTGCATGGTGGTTTCTGGACAATTTGATCCTCAAACTGGTCACATTTCTGACCCACGTGTGTGCACCCACATACAACATGCATGCCTCAGAGTTGAATTAATCGCTTTCCACAATAGCCTGTTCTTGTGTAATACTCTCTATCTGAGCACAGAGGCAGTTTTCTGATGCTTCACTTGATTGGAAACAGTATGTCTTTGCATTTGATTTAGTATAGAAAAAACACCATTTTACATGTGGAGATGGTATTTTTTTCTAATGACACCAGAAAGACTTGTCAACTACAGAAACTTAGGTCCTCTCTTTCTATTGTCCTGAAACATAAACTGAGTGTATATTGTATGGAGAACATAAAAGGTCTATGAATCGTATATTGAACTAAGTATATGATCAACGGTGATGTGATGCACTTTAAGTAATCATTAGGCATACTCTAAATTTGACAGTTCTTACTTGCAGATGATTTATCTGTACATTGCATTTACCTTACTGGTTGAGAAACTCGAAACAGCAGCTGGTTGACAAATAGGGGTTTATGGGAAGTTCCTGAGCAGACAGGGGTTTTACATGGTTCAGAGGCAGTGGGCTGATGTGACCAGGAGGGTGTTCTGGGGCTGGTAAAAGAGGCTGGGAAGATCTTACTGATTCCTATTAGCACCTGTTTGCCAGAGGTCCATTCTGTAATGCTGGGCTTCAGAGTTAAGGAACATTAAATTTTAAAAACAGGTTATTGTTTTCAATGTCTGAAAAAAAGCTCACTTTTGTACTGTAACTTAAACTAACCAAGTTCTGTGGACTTGAGGTTACTACCGGGATGTCACAGTTGCAGGACATGTTCTGCGAGACAACTGGTTGCATTGACTAGGAAAATTTATCTATGACGAGGATCCAGCAGTTTTGTTGTAAGCTTCAGTGAGCAGGAGATCAGCCAGTACTGAAGAAGTCACCTACCCTGACAAGAAGTTGTTGCAGAACAAATTGCTGGGGCAACAGGTACCCCAAGGAGAAATGCTTGGCTGAACTTTATCTGCAGAGGGAGATTTAACCAAGGAGAAGGTATCAGATTCAGTTAGGCTTATTGATATGAGCTGAGAGACTGACTATCTGGGGGCATGTGAATTTTTTAGGGGTGAAAAAAATATGGCTGGAAAAGTAGAAGCTTTTCTGCAAGGAAGAAAAATATTCTGATTTCTGGTCTAGGCTTTTCATTGCAATACTCCTGTGCTATTTGGCAGACCTCTCTACGTAGTCTGTGGGTCACTGTCCACTAACCTCAAGTCTTTGAGGTGATAAATAGGAAATCTGGGGGAAAAAAACACTTTCTCTCAGGACCTTCACTGGGGAAGGAGCTTCTGGCTGCAGCTGGGGCTAGGCACTTGAGCTATGTGGTATATGTTCTCAGAAGTCAATATGAGTTGCACCATCTCTGAACCACCACAACTATGTTGCTCAGCCTGTAAAAATGTTTTTAGTCACCTGTTTACACCACTGCTTTTTCCTTCGTACTCCTACTTGCTTGGCACACCTAGCACACCTGAAGGGAGCAGGGGAATAGTTGGGCCACTGCTACTCATCAGCCTAAAGTTAGGATCCAATTCTCCTCACAATGCTTTATACCTATTTATGTGGGATGAAAAAAGAAAAGTGTGTGTATGTATTTACAGATGCACGAAATACCGTATTAGCATCCAAGCATTGTAAAACCTTAATTTTTGCCTCTTACAGATGGAAAATAGTACTGGATCTGAAGTATACAACAGTAAAGGTTTGCTCAAGGCCACTTGGGAAACTCACTGCTGAATTTGGGTCATGAGTTGTGATTCTGTCCTTACCCAGTGATTTCCATCAGCACTCTCTCTTCTGTTCAGGGCAAAGCAGAACCCTCCACCCTGATGCAGTTGGTGCTGTGCATGCTCTTTGCTGCTGTAATAATCATACAGTGCCCCAATTAAACACGATCTGACTTTACATACCTTAACTGTGCCTGTAACGTGTCCATGATTTTTTCTTTATGGCAGCCATGCAAAGCAGGCAGGCTATCATGTCCCTGACAAGCAAAGTGTGAGTGCTAGAGAGCATGCAGGTGCTGGAGTGCCCCTTCCCCATTGCTCAGTCTTAACCTGGCCTGGAGGCATGTGAGTGACTTCTTGTGCCTTTTTTTCTAGCCAACTGTTATAAGGAGAGCTGTTTTAATTTTTTTTTTTTTTTATGGGTGTCTGAGTATTGGTAAGATAGTTAACAGGGGGGCTTCCTGGCCTTTTTGTGGCGTTTTTGATGTTTGCCACAAGTATCTTAGTGTCAGGCACTGTGTGTATTATGCATCTTATAAGATCCGCTCAGTCCTTTATTTCTGTTTGATTTGGTGCAAGATTTTTAATTACTGTTGTGACAGGAGAATTGTGGCACACCTTGTTAAATTTCAGTTGAATTTAATGATATGTCTTCCACTTAGACTGCTGGAAAAGATGATCTTTTGCTCAGAGTAACCAAAGCTGAACCCAGTACTCAAAGCAAGTCTTTTAGTAGTGCCCAGTCATTATGTTGGTTTCTGAATGTGTAGATTTTATACATTTAATGATATTACCTGCCAGGGTTTTTTTTTATTGTTACATTTGTGGTCTAAAACTTGGCTGACTGCAGTCTGATGAGTGTTTTCCCAATGATCTGGCAGTTCAGTCTGTCAGCATTTAGCATGAGTAATGGGGCACACCTTTTGTCTATGCTTTGCTATTGTAACAATCCAGAAGGTGACGCTTTCTCATGCACCGTGTCCTGGTTTTGGCTGGGATAGAGTTATTTTTCCTTCAAGTAGCTGGTATAGAGTTATTTTTTGGATTTATTATGAGAATAATGTTGATAAAGCACTGACATTTTCGGTTCTTGCCAAGTAGCGTTTAGACTCAGTCAAGGATTTTTCAGCTTCTGATGCCCAGCCAGCAAGAAGGCTGGAGGGGCACAAGAAGTTGGGAGGGGACACAGCCAGGACAGCTGACCCAAACTGGCCAAAGGGGTATTCCATACCATGTGACATCATGCCCAGTATATAAACTGGGAGGAGTAGGGCTGGGGGGATCGCTGCTCGGGAACTGACTGGGCATCGGTCAGCAAGTGGTGAGCAATTGCATTGTGCATCACTTGTATATTCCAATCCTTTTTATTATTCTTGTCATTTTATTATTATCATTATTAGTTTCTTCCTTTCTGTCCTACTAAACTGTTCTTATCTCAACCCATGAATTTTACTCCTCCCCGCCCCTCTCTCCCCCATCCCACTGGTTTGGGGGGAAGTGAGTGAGCTGCTGCGTGGTGCTTAGTTACTGGCTGGGGTTAAACCACAGCAACCCATCGGGATCTAATAACCTAAAATGTTAGGGTAACAATGATAACTCTGTACTCATCCTCAAAGTTCTGCAGTTCCTTCTGAAATGTTAGTTATTTATGCCAGAAGAAAATGATAGGCTAAATAGTCTACTTGCTTCCTTCTACTTCTACTTAGCTCCGATCCCAAAACTGATCCTGTATGTCCGTGGGTCTAATAGCTCGGTAGCACTTTACTGGAAGGAGCAGTTATCCAATTTAATCCATTAATTGTTGCTTAACCTGCTCATTTCATAGCAAGTCCTCTTGCTGAAATTGATACAGCTTGTTAAAAGCTTTGCAAAAAAGATGCAATGAATGTGTGTTTACTGGGTTGCATTCTCTATTGTGTAATCTATTTTTAGGATTTGGGAGGCAATTTTTTTTTTACTTTGGGTTATAGCAAAAGCACTGTGCAGCTGGTTTGCCTGCTACTGTGGGAAGGCTTGCTGAAGCGGTAGTTCTCTCAAGGTCCTTGGCATGAATAGGCATCGCAGCAGTGATTTTTCTGATCTCACGAACTACTTTAATTGCTGCAGCTTCACAACTTATCGTTGTCAGGAGCTGACGTGAACATAGTTTTTGTACAGAACCAGCAGAATGTGCCACAGTCAGTGCCTGCAACAGTGTTTCAGCATATCCCTAACCTCGGTTTATTTTTGTCATTCCTTCTTTTTGTGAGTTATTGATTCCCTAGACACAAAGGAGTCAGAAAAGGTAGTCTTTCTGTGTATTTGGGAGGGAGGGTGCTGCAAAATAACTTTATTTATACAGAAGCACTTTGCAGCTTTTGAAATACAGCATCTGCATGATGTAGTGCTTTTATAAACTTTTTGACTCAACTTCCACCATTTTCCTGTTTTATTTTGAAGAGCATGTATGATTTGTAGCTGACCTTTGTGCAGATCAGCAAATCTTCAGTGCATGCTCTGAAAGCTTGTATTTTCTTTGGATGGATTTTCATTACAGCCCTATTGCTGTTCTTTACAATCTAAAGAAAGCCTGCATTCATAAGGACTACTGCATCTGCGAAGGATGAAGAATAAGTAGGAATGATGAACTCCAGTGGTCGTGAATGGATGGATTGTCCTGGGCATTTGTTCAGTTGTCAGTATATTGTGAAGTATTTGGTCTGGCAAAAAATGTTAGCTTTGGGTAACATACTCGTTTTATTAAAAGCACAGTAGAGTACTCAGAGTGTATTCCAAGACAGCATGTGATGTACTAGTGTATCTCTCTTCTTAAGTGTGACTGATTTATTTATTTCTCACTAAAAGCTTGTAACTTTAGATTTTAATTCTACTTTCCATTGCTAGCTGTGCTTGTCTTATCAGACAAGTCTTATCAAAAAGGTACTTCTAATTCTGAGTGGGATGCTGTGTTGTGTTATGCCAGGAGCACTGAAGAAGGAAGACCTTGCTGTACTGGCTGAAGATCAGAGCTGATTCTGGAGCCTGAAATGTTCCCTGTGTTTGCAAATATAAATAGCACTGTGGCCAAGAGTTGCGTGCCTTAGATTCCACCTTGCCCCTGTCGTGGTGAGTGGTAGTAAATGCAAGGCTTTTTCCATGGTGTTCTGATAAAGCACTGTAGTGGTTCTATCTGTGGTGATACTAGTCTCTTCTAAACACAGTGTTAATCAGGAGTAAATGGTCACTGGGCAGTTGCTGTACTCTTAGGTAGCATGCAGCACTTTGCAATGCTCCAGTACAAGAGCAACTAAATAACATCTCATGTTACTACTTCGTTCTTCATAGAACAATGTGGTTCAACTACAACTGACACTTTGAATAGATAAAACATTAGACAACTAGTACAATGTCATTTAAAATAAAGAATTAGAAGGAAACTGTTTGGTAAAGTGTTTTACAGGGTATGGGTACTTAGTGTGCCTGGCAGTGGCTGTGCAGATCAGTAACAGGCACGTCTCTTGTGACTGACTGGAGCTTCTGATTCCATTGGTACTAGCTGGTTTAGTAACTGCACAAACCAAATATAATACCTGTTAATACTCTATAAAAAATAGAACACTTAGGTGAGTGTTATTTATTACACATGCTATTAATATTCTGATCTGAATGTTTTCTTGCCTTTGAGTTTTCACTATGGTATCTGTTCTGGTTGAGTCAAAAAGGAAACCCAGGCGCTTTCATACAGCTACTGAAGTGGCAAACGTTAGTGGTGCTTTTTGAAGACATCTGTAGTTAAAGAGAAAAGCTTTCCTGAACAGTATTTTGCTAGTGACAGTTTATTACTGTGCTGGTTTTGGCTGGGATAGAGTTAATTTTCTTCATAGTAGCTAGTATGGAGCTATGGTTTGGATTTGTGCTGGAAACAGTGTTAACAACACAGGGATGTTTTCCTTACTGCTGAGCAGTGCTCACACAGAGCCAAGGCCTTTTCTGCTTCTCACCCCACCCCACCAGCGAGCAGGCTGGGGGGGCACAAGGAGTTGGGAGGGGACACAGGCGGGACAGCTGACCCCAGCTGACCGAAGGGATATTCCAGACCATATGACGTCATGATCAACAGATAAATCTGGGGGAAGAAGAGCCCAATGTGGGGCTCAAAGCATTTGAGCATGGGTCCCATGCTCTACCGAGCATGGACTCTTATTCCCAGGGTCATGGGTTTGTGTCCCACATTGGGTGCCAAAAAGGACTGTTGTGGTTTAATCCCAGCTGCTTTCTCTCTCCCCCACAGTGGGGTGGGGGAGAGAATTGAAAGAGTAAAAGTGAGAAAACTCATGGGTTGAGATAAAGACAGTTTAAGAGGGAAAGCAAAAGCCACGCACGCAAGCAAAGCAAAACAAGGAAATCTCTCACCACTTCCCATGGGCAGGCAGGTGTTCAGCCATCTCCAGGAAAGCAGGGCTCCATCACGCCTAACGGTGACCTGGGAAGACAAACGCCATCACTCTGAATGTCCCCCCCTTCCTTCTTCTTCCCCCAGCTTTATATGCTGAGCCTGACATCATTTGGTCTGGAATATCCCTTCGGTCAGTTGGGGTCAGCTGTCCCGGCTGTGTCCCCTCCCAACTCCTTGTGCCCCCCCAGCCTGCTCGCTGGTGGGGTGGGGTGAGAAGCAGAAAAGGCCTTGGCTCTGTGTGAGCACTGCTCAGCAGTAAGGAAAACATCCCTGTGTTGTTAACACTGTTTCCAGCACAAATCCAAACCATAGCCCCATACTAGCTACTAGGAAGAAAATTAACTCTGTCCCAGCCAAAACCAGCAGAAGCAGGAACCACCTGAACCAATGGAGGACAAGCCTTACAAGAACCGGTGCAAGTGCATCAGTGACCCAACCTGAGCTGGCTTTGGTGCCCAATAACTCCACGCAACACATCACCTCTCCTGTCCTGAGTGACCCCATAACGGATGGAGCCCAAAGTCCTGGACTAAATGAACTCAATGGATGATTTGTGGACATTTTACAGACATTTTACAGGGGTGGTCCATAGACTAAGGGAATGATATCTGCGTATTATATCAAAGGATGGGAAGGGTGGTGGTGGGTAATGGGGATGTATTGGATAGTGTGAGGCCTGAGCATGACTTAAATGATACAGAATAAGGGGTGGAGAAATTATGATGACAATAATGACAAGTATTGCATAAAGAGCCTTTGAATAACAAACTAAGAGCTTGAAAACAGTAACTATTTGAGATATATATATTTAGACAGAGAGAAGCAAGGGGGAAGAGAGCTTCCCTTGATGAAGACAGTGTTATACAAGCCATCTAGGTGTATATTTTGAATATTGTTTTCTTAAGGTTTTCAGTGAAATTATTTTGCACACAGCTGCTATCTTTAGGATATTTCCTAGTAGTAGATTTGAGCACACAGTGATGTGCTTTTTTTGCAGATTTCTGCTAATGTATGCATGTTCCCTGGTTTGATGGGAATTGCTGTGTCCTGACATCAGGACATCTGTGATTATTGCTGATAGAAGCTGTTAACTGAATATTTGCGCTTCTGTAGGTATCAGTTGCCCAGCTGTTATCTGTCAGGCTGGATTTGCATTGCTGTAGTCATGTCCAAAAAAAAAAAAAAAATCTTTTTCATGCTCTTATTTGATAATTTTGATAGGTTACACTGAAGGAACTGGCCTGTATAGTACATTTGTACGAACCACCTTCCATGCTACTTCTGGCACAGAAAATTGAGTAAGTGTCCAATATTACTATATCCCATGGTCATGTGGATTCCTAGGATGTTTCACCAGGTCTCTTGGAAACTGCAAAATCAATGACTATCACACTCCAAAAGTGTACTGGACCAATGTGTGCTCTGCTTGTGTCTGCGCTAAGAAAATGCATCATCAACTTTGTGTCAGTGTACCTCACCCATGCTTGAGCTTTAGCTGCCCTAGCCCAACTTGTGCTTTAGGTTGGGCTCAAGGATACTGTGTTTCTAGCAGTGATGAAGGTCAATTCCTAGATACTGTTGGAGAGAGAGGGTGTCTAAAACAGCAAATGACCTCATAGAGTTGACTTGAAAGGTCTATTTTACTCAGTGTTGTCTCTTCATAGCTTCTAGAAGAGAGCTTGTATGTGGTGTACAGAGCTGCTATCATGTAACATGTCTCTGTAAAGTTTTCTTCCTTCCTTCTTCTATTCTTTGGGAATATGATTGCTACTATCTGGGGGTTCACACTACTGTTAAATCCTGTGATGTGTTTGCAGGGGAGTGCTATTACTCCATCTTGCAGGTAAGGGGTTGTGGCAAGGAACAAGATAAAAGCATTTACTGAATCTCTTAGTTGTCCCTTTCTGATGCCTGCAATTGGGATTTTCTTTTCTTTATGCTCCCAGATACGCTCTTATGTATTAGTGAAGCTTGGAAAGCCCACTACTCTTGCAAACCAGACCTCTAAATATTTACTTGTTCAAGAATGCCAAGTCATGCCTCCTTGTGAAAAGTGGCTTGTGGTTGTTTGCATCACTGAGAAGCTCTTACAGACTCAAGCCTGGAACCCAGCTCTGCAGACAGCATGGCTTCACTTTAAGGCTTTGTTACTCTTGGAAGAGACCCACCTTGCTGATACCCTTTCCAAATGTTAACAAACTGGACATGGTCCTAGTGCATAGCAGCCTCCTGTGCGTTGTAACAAGTCCAATCTTAGAGTAAATCCACGATGTGAGCTGGAATGAGGCTGGATTTCATGTTCGTGCTGTCTAACCCAGCGCAATGCTATGTTCTGCCTGCTGATTTCTGGGAGCGGAGAGCAATTTGCTAAAGCAAACTGAAATGAAGTTTATTGTGCTGCATGTGCAGTGGGACACTTCAGTTTGCTTTAGAAAATTGTGTTCTGCACAAAAACATGCTATTGGAGTTAAGATAAAGTAATGGTAGCAGTAATGGAGGGAAGAGACAAGTCGGGGGATGCAGCTCCATGCAGTTTTGGTTATAGCTTCTTTGCACTTTGCTTCTTGGTGAGAGTTTTTGTCTTTGCTTCTACAGCCTGTCATCACCCAGCCTTCCTCTTCCTTCTCTGAGCTATGTAATGGTGCTCTCCCTGCTCCAGATTCTGTGGGTTTTCTGGTGTCCCATGAGCTTGTGCTGTAGTTTTGATCAAGGTAAATGTGGAAGTCTAGGTAGATACCCAGAACTGTTTCTGATCTTTCATAACCAATGGCAGAACAGTGATGGAAACCTCTTTGCAGATACTCATAAGCTAATTCAGATTTTTCTTTCCAGCGTAGTAAGTGATTGTCTTAATAGCTATAATACAGTCGCTCCTCTCACTATTGTCACTTTTTTTTTTTAGAAGTTGCCATTCTTTTTTGAATCCCCTTTTAAAAAACTTTTATGGAGGTCTTTAGTTAATCTTTCACAGCATATTTATTTTAAAGCACAGGCATTAATAAGGGTAGGAGTTAAGCCTAGCAAAATAACTCATACAAATGTTATTTGACAGAACTTGCCTTGCTTTTATGGGACACTTCTTCAGAAACTGGAACTGTGAAATGTTGCTCTGATAGAAATATTTCTACTCCTTGTCTGCAAAAAATCAAGTTACTTTCATGCAAGCACACCTTTTACAAAATCTGCAGCAACATTAGGTGAGGATACCACAGAGACCATCAGTCTGTCAGTGTTGGATTGCTAAGTCTTGAGCCTTGTTGGCATCTCTGCAATTTGTCTGGCCTTAATATTTAATAAGCCTGATACTCTGCAATCTACAGAGTGAGAGCAGTCCTTTTAAAAACCACCTTGTGCCTTTGCTGGAGTTCTTGCCAGGCTCTTTAAATTCAGACATGTGCTTGCAACACCATGTCTGGAGGGTAAAGCAATAATCATCAATTTTATGGTTCCATATTCCTGTTGTATTAAACTTTTAAGCAGTTTGCAGAAATAATTCTTTATATAGCACAGTAGGACCTTGGATTTGCTCCTGATCAGTGGGGACTACTGCAAATCTCAGGTTGCCTTTTCAGCAGGGTGAGTATTAGGAGGCAAGTGACTTGGCAGAGGATGCTTGTCCAGGCAGCACTACAACCTGCGTGTTCTGGTTGTCCACTTGATGCCGAGTGGCTCGCTGGGACCTGGACTTTTCCAGAGGGAGCTGGTTGTTGAATGCGTGGGAGATGCATGAGAGGTGCAACCTGTATCCATCAGTGAAATGGCAACAGTGGAAGCTGCAGATAAAGGTCTGCTGATGTGCTAGAAAAGAGCAGCTGGGGTGGCTCCATGAAAACAAACTTTTTTTGTCTCCTGCCAAAAGCCATGGGGAATCTCAGGGAAATACAGTCTGAGTAAACTGGTTTAGGCAGCATCTGTGAACATAAGGGCTCTTTCATTTCCAAATTTCTGATTTGAGTTCTGATTTTGTCTTCGGATACACAGGAGTCAATATTCAGGATTGCTAACTGTCTGCAGGTTCCCACCAGTTGGACTTTATTTGTGGAAGTAGAAAGTGTTTATCCCCTGCACCTTGTATCCCAAATTTCTAGCTTGAGTTGGAGGCTGCTGTTGAAACAGCTGCCTTTTCTGGTTTTTGGGCAGCCTAAGCAAAGAATCCAACTTCCTTCTTTCTGCAAACCCTTAGCCAGTAGAAAGTCATGCACAAATTATTAGAAGTATTTGTCATTACGTTGGCATATTTCACTGAGGAAATCCATGTTAAACATGATAACACTTTGAATTATTTTCATGTAAGAAGCTGCAAAGCTGAAATTGAAAAGCACTGTTCTAAATTATGTGGTTTGAGAGTTTTCTAGAACTCTTCCAAAAAGCTTTTCAGTTTTTAAACCCACGGAAGTGGCTTTTTTAGGTCTCAAAAGTGGTTTTAGCAAGTAACTTTCAGCTGAC